>JAQGBH010000286.1:0-59426 GCA_034698265.1 Sminthurinus aureus | reverse complement strand
ACGCGCGAAAATTCAAACGTGATGACCGACAGACGGATCTGTCCAGCGTATAAGGGTAGCTGCACTACCCTAAAAACGGGACTCACAGTTATAGGTTTACAGTATACAGTATGATGTAAACCGTAAAATGTAAATAAATATTATGCGTATAATGATGTAATAACAGGTTTGATATTACATCTATTAATTTAAAGTGCAGTAATATGTAAAAAATTATGTTAGTACTACGTACTAACATAACAAGTAAGTGGCGAGTAGAAATTTGTATGCGTATCACATGTAATATATTATATAAAAAAAATTTCAGTATTCAGTACAGAATCGGAAATAGATGATACAGTTATAGAGAAAAAAGAGAAAAGGGTACGTCAGCATTATAAAACAAGTTCACTGTCATTCTATACTTTATGCCTTAAAATATGAAAAATTGAAAAAAAGCCTGCAATGTACCATGTGATTCATGATTCATAATAACTATGTACAAAATTGAAATTCTCATGAAAAAAATCTACTTTGAACTCTGAATCTGCAACTAAACTTAATGATTAAGCATGATTTAAAAAAAATGAAATAAAGAATAATTTACCTAGTACAACTGCCATCAATAATTTGTTTTTTGTTTTTCATAAAACCCAATCTTCATTCATTTGATTCCAGATAAATGCTTCAACTTTTTATTTATCCTCTGCGTCCTTTGGACAAAGTATGTTAGGAACACAAGAAATTCAATGTAATAAATAGTGATGTAAATCTGTACTTTCACAAAAAAATGGGCTGTTTTCCTGTCAATATTATAGTGGTTTATATATTTATTTGACGTTGACACCAGCTAGAGTTGCAGCAACGACGATTCCTTTTCCTGGAACCGTAAACGGCACTCCTTTGTAAGTAGCTACCTTGTTATCGTTTGTTTTTAAATCTGGTGCAACAGTTTCAAAAATTTTCTTTTTGGGGTTTAAAACAGGATCAGGATTTCTTGGATAGCCTTCAAATTCAATAACATCTCCAGGGATGACTCCAGGAGGAGGAGTAAGTATTTCAACCTTGTCGGGTGAACTTGCACACATGACCATGGCTTCCGAGGTGATACCACGCATTTTAGCTGGTTTTAAATTACATAAGACGACAACCATGCGATCTCTCATTTCTTCAAGGGGTACGTGTTTGACCTATAATGATATTATATAAAATAAATATTACATATTATAAACCACCGATAAAAACGATCACTATATTTATTAACTATTAACTTTGGTAATAGGTAAAAGAGTAATTTCAAAATGTATTTAATTACCAGGCCGGAAATGACTGTACGGGGTTTCTCTTCACCAACATCAATTTTCTCAAGATAAAGGGCATCAGCTTCAGGATGTTTATCAACTTCAACAATTTTACCAATTCGCAAATCAAGACGGCTCACATCAACTACCTCGACAGCAGCAGGTGCTGCAGGAGCCGCTGCTTTTCCTTCACCTTTACCCTTTTTAGGTTGTTTGGCAGATTTGACTTCTTCTTTAACTTCACCTTCAGGAGCTCGTTTATTTTCACTAACATTGGCATTGGGATCAGCTTGTTGTTGCTGTTGTTTAGAATCATTATCTTTATTTTTCTTTCCTTTAGGTTGTTTTTCATTATTTCCTGAAGGAGCCGGCGTTGTTTTAGCTTCCTCGACAGCAGCTTTATTATTTTCAACAGGTTTTACTTCAGGTTTGTTTTCCGGAACGACGTAATGTGTATACTGTTTAATAAATCATGAATTACAGTTATAGCATGTTGTATACATAAAACGTAAAAATTGAAAGACCTATAATACAAAATACATAAAAAAATTCACAATAAATTCTTACATAATATGGTTCTTGTCCTTGTCGAATTTCAGCACAAGTTAAAATCTCTTTCCATTTCTCAACTTCTCTACGAAGTTCTTCATTTTTAGCTCTTAATTCCGCTAATTCGGGATTTGGATTCATGTTCTGAATCTACAAAAAAAATATATAAAAAGAAAAGTAATTGAGATTATGTATACATACTACACACAAAATAATATCCACAAGATATAAGATTTCTAAATAAATTCAATGTTCAACTTTCACTCCAGCTGTCATAAGTCTTAAATTAAGACAAATTATTGTAATTACCTTTTCAGATATTTCAGTAATTAGATCATCAGCAATTTTTGCATTTCTTATTAATCCTTCGACTCCAGCCATTAGAAATCGTGTAAATAAGGAACTATTATTACTACAACAATTACTTGATGAAAATGCTACAATAAAATTATTGTAATCAATCGGATTGCTACACGAATAATTACGAACAGAAACTTTAGCTGAAACTACAAACAAACTATTTGTCCTCTTTAGTAAGGTTGACCACATAACACACTAAATGTAACTATTCAATAAATATTGGATATTTTTAACCCGGATAAAAAACGAACCGAAAAAATCGGAATAAAAACCGACAACCGACCACGAGTAAAATTGTTGATTGTTGCAAAAAATATGGGATCAAAATGTTTAGAATTGCCGGCGACGCAGTGAAATCTAAAAAAACGTTTGGTCTTTGTGTGCAAAAAGTTCTGATGCAATATGTTTTTGTTTCTTAGATCTTAGAAATAATTATGAAGTGATGTAAAACAGTACTTATCATTGTTTTAAAGAGATTTTTTTATTTGTGAAATTAATTAATTTAACAGGGAATAAAATTTGTAGTGTGTTTTATGTATGTGTTTAGAGAAATATCAACGAGGTAATTTGTCTTTCAAGTCGGCTATCACATATGTTGTAGCTGTCCAGAATCCAAGACATAAATCCTGTGTGTGTCAAAAAATGAGAAACAATTAGTATAACTTGATTTTTGATAACCGTACAATTAGGTAAGAAAAAAGATAGAAGGTATTTCCGACTAAAGAATAATATATCAATATATATATAATCTCACCAATTGTTCCCTCTTTAGAGCTGACATTGTGTCTGCTTTTGTATGATGATAGTAAAAATATTTTCCATCATCTCCATTTAGAACTATAGCAGGTACTCCATGTTTGGCCATTGCATGTATATCAGTATAAACTCCATCAATGTGAATTAAACTTGTAATATTGTATTTTTCTGCAAAGTAAGATTCCATAATTTCCTGTAGAATACATCCAGTCTCCGGAGAACCAGTGTATAGAAGGCCAGAAGGAGATAGACAACCGAAATCTGCTTCAAGTGCAGCTGAATAATTTGAAAATTCATTGGAATGATCCTTTGTCCAAGTACTTGCTCCAAGGAGTCCAAGTTCTTCTCCAGTAAAAAGTAAATTTCTTATTGTTCGACGGGGTTGAAAGCGAAGTTTCTTTAATGTATTTACCACGTTCAAACCTAAAATAACTCCGACTCCATCGTCAATTGCACCCTGGCCCACATCCCAACTAGATTTTCAAAAGAAATTCATTGTAGATAGTAGATTGAGAAAATATGTAACATAATGAAGAGAAAGGAATTAAAGCTTGTTTTATGTCATTTTTTGTTTGTTTTTTTATTCGGTTTACCTGTCATAATGTGCACCGACAGCAACATACTCCTGTGGAAGTTCACGTCCTTCATAGTCACCAATGATATTCCATCCCTCAACATCTGGATAAGTTGTACTGCTTAGTGACAAATTCACTGACACTTGCTCACCTTCATACAATGTACAATAGACAGATGCAAACTTTTGAGTACATTATACCGATTACTGACGAATTTAAATTCTATAATACCGATAAACAAAATGTAATTAAAAATTACCCCTCTGATATAATCTATAAAGAAGATCAGCATCTTCCTGACTGAGCATAGCAGCAGGAACACGAGCTGTAATATTCTCATCATAAAATTGAATCCCCGTATGTGGTGTATTAAGAGAGAAAGATGTTGGTGATCGTACTAAAGCCGCAATTCCTCCAGCCTTTGATGCTAATATTGCTCCAACTAGTTGAAAAAGTGCTCCATGTGGAGATGGATCGTTGAACAGAATTATCTTTCCATGCAATCTTTCCTAAAGGTTCAAAGTATACACACAAGAGTGGTAATTTATTTTAAAATGGGTATATCCACACTGAAAATATTTGTTCTTTATTTTTTAAATACAATTTTAACTTACTGCATTTGACATTGACATCTTTTTTAAACTACTGTAATTGTCAACTGCTACAACTTCTCCAAAGAGACCTTCGGGGGGCGTTGGAATTGTTTGTCCTAATCCAAGAATTTCCAACTCTTTCATTCGTGGTGTAAGCATAACAGCTTTCTCTTCGCCTCTAAAATATATATTGTATCATGTTTATTATTTATCACAATTCCAAAACGTATTACGCTCTCAATTCTCAATTAATATGCAATGGATTACAACTTGCAACTTGTAAAAATTATTATTTATCATTGATTAAAATACTGACAAAAGTGAGTTCTTACCTAACCCATTTTGGAAGCATGGACTTCTCTCCGTGAACATTTGACATTCCAATTTCTTCCATTTTGTATGTCAAATATTCTGCAGATTGCTACAAACATAAAAAATACATAAGACAGGATAAAACATAAACAAATCCAGAAAACTTTAAATTTTTCATAGACATCTCTATCATGATTCGTGATACAAAATACAAACATTTTCAAGTTTGACGTAAGGTACATAGTGCAAAATATGCTTATTTTTTTTGTTTTTACCTGCAAAGCGTCGGATCCAGAAATTCTAGCTCCGAAAGTATCTACAAAATACGCTAAATCTGAATACAATTTACTTTTGAATGCTCCTTGTGTTGTTTCCATCATGATTTCGTCGACAACATTTTTATAACTCCTAATTTCGGCTCTCAACTCTGGAGACAATGAATTGGTGCAAAAGGATTTGTTGAAAGGTTTGTCGAAAGGCTCACTCGTAGAGCGTACACTAGCAATACCAAATGCTGAGAAAACTAAAATATAACTACTAATCATTACTGATAAGAAGGAACGAGGAAATATTTTACTTTGAGTAGAATACATTTTCCTACCCTAATGTATATACTGTGTACTGATTACTGATTATGATGCAGAAAATCGGATAGTTTGAAAAGAAGGCAAAAAATGTTTTGCTAAAATATTTCTGGCTGTACAACTTTCACCGAGTACATCACACTGGTTTAACTTTTCGTCAAAGAGCCGATTGCATTAAATGTTTTGTATTTTATACAAAACATTTAATATTTTTTAATGATCATGAATCTTAACAGCAGACAGCAAATCAAAGTGACAATAGGTAAGTCACAAAAACAGCAATCGCTTGTCAATAATAATGCTCAAAAAACGTTGGACATTTGACAGTTGACAGCAAAAAGATGGCTTCACATTAAACGTGTCATTCAGCATTGAGCATTGAGCATTGAGCATTGAGCACTGAAGCAGTACCAATGTCAATTCATTGTTTCTTTTAGTTTTCTAATTAAAAATTAAAATTCAATACAAAATTTGGGAAAAACATTCATGGGCACGCATACTATATTAAATGCACGGAGTACGGAGAGAAAAAATAAACATATTTTTGTGTAGATCCTATTCTATGCATATTTCAGTTGGTTGTTCCCAGTTCAAGTGAAAGAAGTTATGAGATTCCAATAATTGAATATTTTGAATGTAGACAATAAAATTATACTATTGTACTGTATCATGAATCCTGAATCACACGAACGTTGAATGACAGTACAGTTCTTTTTTCTTTTGTTCATGGATCAAAGATTTGACGCGTATTACTGATGCTTATCAGATTAGGTTATGTGTAAAATGTAACTTTGTGTGTACTGCATCCAAAAACCCTAATAGATAATCAGAGTAAACTTCAATTGGCAAAGTACACTACTGTACAATTTTCAAGTTCTAGACTATGGCTATATCTTAGAAATGGTTCACTTATGAATATTTTTTAAGTAATTTTCCAAAATGGTTTCATTCCAGGGGCGAAGGAAAATAAAAAAACGAAGAATCGGAAACATATTGCGGTGCAAGTTTCTAAACTATATTATAGCTTTTATAGATTTTAAACATGACATGTCTCCAGGCTCAAGCCTAAAGTTTTAGTTTTGAATTTACCATCATACATTGTACATATTTATTAAGTACACAGTAAAATTTTCATAAGTAATTTGTGCGTTAGAATTTAGAACACATTGTGTGAATAAAGTAAGATTCATTAATTAGGCTCTGACATATGATATGTATGGTATGCTAACATATATCATGGAAAATGGTTTGTGTAGAGACTAGAGACAAAAGTTACATAACAAGTAACAAGGAATAAGAAACAATATACTCTGATGATGTCGCAATCAGTTTTCGTTCTCACACTCAAGTTCATGGTCTTTTTATTTTGTGTTTTGTAGGCATGTTTGTGTATATGCTGTATGGTGAATGGTGAATGCATGATTTTCCCATGTACTTTTTATTTTTAGAACTGTCAGGTTTTAAAATGAGAATAGCGCATACAGCATAGAGTCGCTAAAATACATTTCATTCAGTAACTAGGCACAGGTACTTATTTACATCTATATACTTTTCAATAAAAGGTTTGTTGTTTGATTCTTGTTATTATAATTAGTTGTATTAATTACACTAATTATATATACTCCCTTCCCACTTCTTCTGCCTCTGTCACTGGTTTTTAGAACCGAAATTCAGTCCAACTTTAATCTGTACACATAAAAATCTTTGAGTCCTATGCGTTTTTTTACAAGCAATAACAAAAGTCTTTGACAAGAAATAAAAGTCCTTAGAAATGGGTTTAGTAGGCGCATTATTCGAACTGACGCTATGTTTCGGCATGTGAAAAATATCCTCTCAAGAGTATCAATTGTTTATACGGTAAGTGTGAATCAATTATTTTAAATGTGCAGTTGTCATTCTATATGATTTGATTCATAAAATAAATAAGAAACGAATGGATTTTGTCAATCTTCAAGCTATTTAAATGACAATATTCCGTTGTACGCGACAAGGGCGTAAAGTTTTCATAGAAGAAGAAAAAGCTCATGCTTTGTATTTTGTATTTGAGTTAGTGGAATACATAAAACACAAAATACAAAACACTAAGTATGTATCTAATTATAATCATGTTGACTCTCTGATGCAGTTGTACAATATATATATTTATATTTAACTCAAGTGTCCTTGTGGAATTACATATACCATAGACCATAGTGAATACTGAATACTGATTGACAAAGATAAGGAGTAAAAGAAACAAGAGGAGAGTTGTATTGGGAAATTGCAAAAGTATCTGTAAAATCTGTGTGTGTATACATATCTTTCCTCTGTAAACTAAAATTAAACTCAGCTACTGTCTGTATTGTATATTCTATAAGGATTTCGTACATGTACAACTACTGTATACTGTACATTGTACATATACAAAATACAGATGTTTTGGATAGATACCTCAGTCAAAACTCAAAACAACAACAACTTATAAAATATTTCCGGGCTATTTCTATTTTAAATCAGTGTAACAAGTTTTAATGGGATTTTGATTTTGATTTGTACAACATATTTTTTATATTTCAGATTCCCACAGCACACAGATCGTACAGAAGTTCCAACACTAGTCTCTGTGCTAAAAGTAATAGAACTATTAGTCAAATAAATAGTAAGCATTCAAACTCTGCAATGGAAGAAAGGATAGAAAATTTGAAAAACCTTGTCAAATCTTATCCAGATTTTCCAAGTCCTGGAATACTTTTTCGGTGAGAATATATAAAAACTGTACAGATTGGTAAATAATATCTAAAATAAAATTAAGTATTGTGCCATTTTTCGGACAATTATTGGGAATTGGGAATATGCTGTTGACAAGAACTGTTTTTGTGTTTTATAGGGATATTTTTCCACTTCTTCAAGATCCGAAAGCATTTGGTGAGTTAAAAAGTGTCATGGGAGAATACGTCAAAACAAAAATTCCAGCCTTTGATATCGTTATTGGACTTGAATCCAGAGGATTTATTTTTGGCTCAGTCCTTGCCTCTGAGTTACAATTACCATTTGTACCTATACGAAAACCAGGAAAGTTGCCTGGAGAAATAGCTAGTGCTCAATTTGTTTTAGAATATGGCACGGTGAGAGTTGAAACAATCAAATTAAAACAAACGGAAAAAAGTCGAATCAGATATGTGTTATGTCATGCTATAATTAATTTTAATAATAATATATTGTCCATCACTTTATCAATTTCTTGTAACTGTTCATCTATGTAGGACACATTCGAAATTCAAAAGGATTCAATCAAAGATGGACAAAAAGTACTCTTGGTAGATGATTTACTGGCAACAGGAGGATCTCTACAAGCTGCTACTACTTTGGTTGAAAAGGTTGGTGGAGAAGTAGTGGGTTCTTTTGTCGTAATGGAATTAGTTGACTTATTAGGTCGTGAAAAGTTAAAATCACCTACATATTCTCTAATTCGATTTTAAAGAACGTTTTTAAACAACGATACAATAATCATATTATATTTTATATTATTATGAAAAATGTGTACCAATCTAATCCGAAAATAATATAATATATTGCAATAATCAATAATATAATTATTTTTGTCATCTTCTATATATTACTGTTACATATTATTATAATGAGTGTTGCGTTATGTGTTATGATTCTTATGATATATACTCCTTATCATTATTATTAGAATAAGTTTATGAATATTGATATTATGAGATATAGATATACATACATGAACAGAGTGAACAGTAACATTCCACATGTTCTTTCGTAAAAATAAAAGCAAACGTCTAGCGTCTGTACATACACAGCTTAAAGTTCAATCCACAACTGTGTAATGTGTATGCCATACATACGTACATACATTAAAAATCATAATCAAAATAATGGAACAAACAACATATTATTATGAAAAAGTAATGAAAAAGTAAAACATCAAAAAATGTTGTTCTATTATTGTGTATATGTACTCCTACTTATATGTTGTGTGTGAATAAAGAAATTTGCGAGCTCAAATAAATAATATAAAATATTATTGTAAAAATATTATATTGATGCTAAAGTAGAATGAAAAGTACTTGTGAATCACAACTGGTGATAAAATTTTTATTTGAACCCATTCATTTGAGTTCAATGCAGTACAATTTGCATTGATTTAAGAACACAAGAATATAATCCTATTGATTATAAAATTCTTTGTATGGTACAGTACCATACATACGGTACTATATATATTTTTCATGTGAAAAAACTTGATTATACAAAGTATGACTTATAAATAATTATTATTATATCTTTAAATAGAACTACGGACGACTTTCAAAATCTTTGGTTAGTTTTGCATATTCTGCTTCAAATTCCTCTTCAATAAAATCTCTATTGAATTCTTTGTCATCTAAATGATCATTATCAGGGTCAATTTCGTCCAGTAAAATTTCTCTATATGTCTGTAATCGTTCTCTTCTCATTTCTTCTAAGAATTCGTGTTCTTTTGCTACACAACTATTTCGTTTTCGTTCCTTTTCTTGTTGTATACGTTTATGTTTCAAGTAGTTGAGGAATTCTTTTGTCCTTTCCTTTTGATTTTCAACATGTTCTCCTATATTTATTTCATCTGCAGCTTCGTTGTCACCCAAATTTACTTCGAAGCCTTCAAAAATTGTCTGAGGGTTGGATTTTTTTGTTTTCTCATTCGAAACTGCATTCTGAATCTATAAATGTAAAAATAAAAGTTATTATTATGTAATGTTGTTACTGGTAGTTTTTTTAAGAGTATGAAAAGGTTAAATACATTAAATAGTATGTCCGTAATTTTCTCTATTCATATAAAATGTAAAATTTAAATAAGGTTACAAGTTACAAGTAAGTAAATATTACTACGTATGCTCACCTTTTTCATTATATCTGCATGATTTAGACCTAAAATATCATTTCTCATTTCAGGACCATGTAAAATATCTTCTACGGATTGGTTTAAAATGGATTCATCCATTCCTATGGTATGTTTTTCATCATCCTTATTAATAAATTCAGCATCAGTCGTTGTTTCACTCCTTTGCTCTTTATCCTTTTCTTCTTCTTGGAATACCCTTTCATTAATTTGATGTACTAATTCTGGAGATAAAGTGGCATTTTGGTTAACTGGTATAGGTTTCATATTTTTGACTAGAGTACCCATAGAAGTTGGAACGAAATCTGGACCAAAATCACATGTTGAGAGAGAACTTTCAATTTGAGCTAGTCTATCTTGATATGGATCTTTTACAAAAAATAGTGGAGGGACATTTCCTATAACACGTAATTGAGTAAGTTGATGTCTCAATTTTCCAGCTATTAATGGTAATTTTTTCTCTAAAATCTCATCATTTGGAGTACCAGTAGGTTCCCAAAATATATTAACTCGATTAAAATCATTTGCAATTTTAACAGCACTAATTTGTAAACCCAAATTTAGTATTTCATGATCAATTTCTCCTGTTGATAGTAGACTGGTCACTTGCTCCACGAATAAAACATTTAAGACTTTAACTCTCTTTTTACCTCTAGAGGACATGGATTTTTTTTTATCTGCTTGAGGATTTAAAAATTGTAATTCAGCAAATTGTTTTGATGGCACCTGATCTACGTTAAAGAACTTTTTCCTGTTAAAAACATTAAACACACAGAAATGATTTAGAACATTGTTTGTTAACACGTGGTTTTACAAATGAATTTTGATGTATCTTAATGACAGTGTATAATTACTTGGATCTATTTGAACCAGTCATCATTTTCTTTAACATTCGAGCTTGACGATAAACACCAACATCTTTGGCTAATGTTGATGATGTTGAATGAAATTCACTAATTAATTGTATTGATGTGGTCGATGGTAATCGTCTTATAACATTTCTAACAAACATTTTAACTATGTTATTGTATTAAACTCTCACAATAACTATTATCCATTGATCTTCATCATAGTTTTATACAAAAAAAAACACACTACGCGACGCTTTTAACTTTTAACTACAATTAAAAATCAAAGACCCAAAAACCAAAAACCGAGTTAAAAAATTCAAAGTTCTTCGTTCCCGCAGAAAAGGTTTTTCAATGAGCATCTCTACTAAGATTTTGTAGTTTGACAAAGTTCAGTCCTAGACATACTGTGTATCCATTTAAACATTTTAAACTATTTAATTGTGATTTAAAGTTGACTGGATTCACTAGCAATTATAAAGTTAGTCAATTTCATGTCATTTTAAATACGGTTAGTAGACACTTCATATTGATCAGCTGGGCTGTGAAAACAAATTAATTTGACAATTAAAAAGCTCCGCATCACGCATAAATATCAAATACTCTCAATTCTAAGCATCATCAAACGTACATATTATTTATATAGTTAGAAGAGAGAAATTTTACTTATTTTAATTACGTATACTCAAGATCAAAAAGGGATTTCTTAACAATTATATCATAAAACTGAAATTAACTCAAGACTCAAAAGACAATGGCCGAAATACATGTGATACATACGGGATATTCACAACTTGAAAATGGAATTATGAAAGCTAATGCAACATGTACCCTAGTAGTGACACCACAGAATAAAATAATCGTTGACACATTACTTCCGTGGGATGCTGATATAATCAAAACAAGTATGTACTTTAATTATTATTATTGATTACCTGAGATATGAGATGTTTTAATTTAGCATTAAAATTATTTACGTAAATAGTGATACAAATGTGATAGTATTTTAAAATTTTGATTTTTTTTAATACTTTCAGAGCTAGAAGAATTGAACGTTGATAAGATTGACTATGTTGTATCGACTCATTGTCATCCGGTGAGATATTTACATTAATTTTATTTAGAAATAATAATACATAACTATAATTCATAATATTATTATGGTATTCCAAAAATTTATCATGATTGATTAGCAGTAGTTATAATTTACATATTATATTATTGCTACTGATTATTTTGTTATATACTGTTGTTGATAATAGTAATGGTTTCTTAATTATGCATGCACATATAGGATCATGTAGGAAATAATCACCTATTTCTAAATGCCAAACACATTGTTGGATATAGCATGTTTGAAAAAGATAAATTTATACTACATCCATTTGACAAGGGAGTTCCATTTTCCATTGATGAATTTACAAAAGTTATTCCTACTCCGGGTCATACTTTAGAAGGTACATTATAATATTATGGAATTTGGACATTTATATATTTCATGTACTCTGGGTAGTATTTTTTTCTTTAGTAGTATTTTTGTATTACAATTTACAATATGAATTTGTTTTATAACTTCTTGTTTGTTTGTTTGTTTTTTTTACAAACTACATAGATGTATCCTTATTGGTGAAGACAAAAGACAAAATCGTTGCGATTGTTGGAGATTTATTTGAAAGGGAAGAAGATATTTTTGAAAATCCTTCATTATGGCTTGATAATTCTAATGATTGTAGATTACAAGCGGAAAATCGTTGTCGTGTTCTAGAATCTTGTGATGTGCTTGTCCCGGGACATGGAGAAATGTTTACAGTTACAGATTCACACCGTCAGGCTGCTCGTGTCTTTCTAAATAATTTGAATTAAGGGGTAATAAAACATAATAATAAATAATATTATTTAAATCACCACCATAATAATTATTGTGTATTGGTATTACTATGCAAATTAAGAATCATGTATAAGATATTTTTACAATCGTGTATTGTATCATGTATCATCACTTTTCTTGTTATGTATCAAGTACTATAATATTATTATGAAAAGCAAAATATTAGATTCTCAATACGCTTCCCGTAACATTAGGATGTTTTAAAATAATCTTTAAAAGTATATGTGTATGTGGCATGTATCGTTTGATGGGACCAAAAAAAATTCTGTATGTATAACTCTTTATGTTTAGCATATAGATATTTACATATTATATACAAATATCATAAATATGTAGATGATAATATTATTATACATATGCCATAATTTTTAGGTAATTTTTTAAGATTTTTTTATTTATACAAAGTATAATATTGAATTTGTATGCTTTACGTTTTACTTATACACTTATAATTTATAATATACTTATATTATATTATCATGTAAGTAGTAAGTAAAACTTTATTTATAATAATAATATATTTATGATTATAAACTAGTCTAGTCTCTTCATAGCTTTTATAGGGTTCCTTGTTATTTCGTTCATCATTGTTAACGGATTTAAAAGATATTTGATTGTGAATTCATTTTTTTGTGCGTTTTCCAAAGCAAAAAAAAAAACAAACTTTGTACACTTGAGTAACAATTATTACATCCAAAATACGTAATTTATTGCACAATGTCAATGTTGTCTTTCTCTACCAAACTATTACGGCCTTTACTGTGTATGCTAGTAGTTATACTAGTTCATAGGCTAGTATTTTAATTTGAAGTTTACATTATATTAATTTAATCATGTCAAAAAAGCATTCAGCTATTATACTACTATTACAACTTACAACATATATATATACATAAGACTGTATGTAATAAAGCGCAAAGTTAAGCTATAAGTTTTAAAACGTGTGATTTTCGAGACAATACCAATAAAAAATGGTCTCAAACAAAAAAAAACAAACAAAAAAGTTTCCTAAATTTGTTTACAAAGTATTACTGTTAAGTTAACCAATATAACAATAATGATAATAAATAGTTATTATTGGTAATATATTATATATTATAGTCTTTACATATATTATATATTACAAATTATACAAATAAATGAATATTATGAAATATATTTATTACATAAGCACACAAATTGTATTATGTATACAAAATACAAATAATAATATAGGAGAGACTATTAATTACAACTTATTATTAAAAGATAATAATATATTATATATTATACGTATACTCAACATATAGCAATGCGGGGTACCTATACGTCCTATTTATTATTTAACATAATATATGTATGTATGTATGTATGTATGTTTTCAGAGTGCTATAGGGTTGCCAATTGTCTCGTAATCTAAGGTTTTTGAGTTGGCAACCCTAGAGTGCTGAAACATATTTAAAAGGTATAGGTATGGCTTTTTGTGGGATTTGGGAGATTGAAATCTTGATACGAGAGATAACAGTAATATAAAAATATATTATAAGAGGTATAATATGTAATCGCTATAATATTATATTTTATTTATATCCACCGAATTTTCAATATTATTTTATTATTAATCACAAGTAATAATATTACAAAATTTTGAAATTTAAAATTGTGTGGTCTATTAATAATATAATGTTGACTATTATTGCTGGAATAAAAGATCTAATAATTATACATTATACTACACATAAAGTATTTGTTCTATAATATTCTCTTTTGCGTTGGTACAATTTTTACGTAAAATATAATACAGATTGAAGTTCATGGATAATATACATATAATATATATATATATAATATGGTTCATACCAACTAACAGCTTATTTCACATAAGTAGATGCATTCGTTTTAACATACAATCCACAGTACAATATGCATGATATGCTTTTATCCAGTTTGTTTTCAACAGGAAGAAACCATTTGGAGAAGAGAGGGGCATATGACACGCGTCAACATAGAGCTAGAACGAAAGAGAGCCAGGGAGAGAGAGAGAGAGTCTACAGTCTACACAGTGCTCAGAAAAACTGGAAACCGGCATTCCAGTTTTCCATTTCAGGCAGTATTTCGGCCCCTGCCGAACTATGAACTAGTCAGACCGACTTTCTCCTCCCTTTCATTCTCTTTCGCTCTCTCACACATTCAACCACCAGTCGTTCATTCTCACACACAAAGAAGAAGAACAGCACTGTATAGTTAAATCTCAAACGCATACATACCTGTTGCAATGTTTTCTACTACTACTACTATTACTCATTCAGCAGGGAGTTTTCACTTTACAAATTAAACAAAAGGATATTTTATCATTATAATAAAGATAAACTAGTGTGCGAAAATACAGACCATCATTTTTCTTTACTTCTGCCCTAGTTGCAACTTTTTAGTTTTTGTAGTGCTTCTTTACAGCGGATAGTGGATTTTGCCAGAATCTTATATTGTGCTGACTTGTTTTAAATGCTTTAAACTAATTTTAAGAGTAATTTAATACAAAAGTAATCCGGATCCCAGACAGTTAATAATCAGTTGTAGATGTACTATGGTACCTATATTTATATATATGTTTCAGGATTCATTATGGACAAAGAAAAGTGTTCACAAATTCTATCACTAATCCTTCAATCACCATCAAAAAATATGGAAAGGACATTATTATTTTCTGGCTTTGAAGAAGTGTACAGAACAATTTAATAACCCACATTTTTATGTATAAATTTATGATGAGTGTAATAATAATAATTATAAGAAGTTTTTACGACTAAAAATGGTTTTGTACAATATAACCTGGTTAATTGGTAAAAAAAGTACAGGAATTGTGTAGAAAATTTAAAGCTATTGTGAACAGTCAAGAAATTATTGTAAATTTTCATATAATAATAATCACTAATGAATATGGAAATAAACATAAGAACCTTTTACAGTGTCAAGTGTGTGTGGAAACTAAAAATATTAAAATAAATATCTAAAACTAGGTTGGCTCTAGATTATAGCCCTTCTCCTTTATTATTAGTGTATCATAGTTAAAACAAAAAATCATCAGTCAATATGCAGTTTACTTCAGTGTTAACGGTTTCTGTGCAAATAGTACTTTTTCTACTCATTCCATTGTCACAAATCAAAAGGACTTCAATAGCTGCCGAGAAAATACCAATTGGTAAGAAATATTTATTTTCACTTGATTCATTTTCATTGTCGCAGAATGAAGAAAATTCATCATTTTTTATTCTTTATCATTTAAAACTATGATACTCAATGCCCACATAAAAATGAGTTTAATAATGTGAAACGAGAAGTACATAAAAGCTTCAAATTTAAGCAACAATATAACAAGTGTAATAATTAATCACAACAGATGAAAATAAATTATGCATCGTGTCACTGTTTAAGCAGTGAATAACGTTCTTCTATATTCTATATGAGATTATGCACTATAGAAATTATGTATAATCACAGTTATACTGTGTAGAAATAAAAGCCTTAAAACCCCTGACAAAAGTTTCTCCAAATACGAAATTTTCCAGAATATATTGTAATTGTAATAGTTTAAAAGCAGTCTCCAGTCCGTGTATTATCATGTACAATAATAATAATAATAATTATTAATTTATTAACAATAATAATTATTATTTTCAATTAGCTAGAGCAGACGAAAACAAATAATGCAAACAAAATTTCTTTTCCCTCATGAATCTACAAACATGATGATGATGATTATCATCAGCATCAACATTAGTCATTAATGAAGAAGAAGGAAAGACAATAGTAAGGTAAAATAAGGAAAACTATTTGTAAAGATTTGAGTAGTATTTCCTAGAGCCAAGTCATGTTTTATTAGATTAGAGGCGAAGAAAGGAACTTAAAGCGCGGAGAGAGAAAGGGGTAGAAGTAGAAGTGAAGTGAAGAAAGGAGTGAAAAGAGCTGAAAAGACAAGAGGAAAGATATAGAATATTATATTGCACCTATAGTTTGCATTGTGTACAGTATACACAACTTGATAATAGATATAAATGTGCTTTTCTCCGGATTCTGGATTCTGGATATATCTATGATTTGTATATTGTATACTGTATGCAATGTAGTATAGAGTATAGTGTATAGAAAGAGGATTGTTCGTTGTTCGAGAGTTCCACTTTGGACTTGAACGGCAACTATTTTGTATTTTGCCAGTTCGCGTCAAGAGTTGAGAATGGATGTTGGGAATAATTAGATGTTGCTATGTTGTATGTTGTCTTGTTGTTACTTTGTATGTTGTAGTAGAGATTCTAGATTCTACGTATTCTCGAGTCTTGAGTCTTGAGTCTAGTGTCTAGAGTCTCGAGTTCTCCTCATTTCTATGAGATATCCAGGTAGATTAGATTTAAACGTATATATTTAGATGCATAATGATAATAATAATAATAATAATAAGGCACTCTGAATGTGAATGTGGATGTGGTGTAGACAGACAGAAGATAGAGGAGGAAAAGTAGGTAGTATGTAGTAAGAGACAGCAAAGAGACAAGATAACATGTAAGTTTCATCAAGCAGGAAGGCGAATCTGAAGAAAACAGGAACTTTATGTATTATGTCACATACATAAGACACACACACACACACACAAAGACTCATGGTAGCTGAACTTGTCCTATCCTACTTATTAAAGTCGTCGTCGTCGTCTTCTTCTTCTTTTGGTTTCTATATTCTGTATTCTATAGGTATAATGTGTAGTGTGCAGTATGTAGTGGCAGTCATATTCAAAAGGAATGAGGCAAAGGAGGAGGAAAAGCTAGACGAAATCCAATTTTGCACGAACACTGCTTTCACTTTTGCTTAGTGCTTACTCACACACGGTTGCTTATTATTATGCATTATGAATTATGACCATCCTGGTTCATTCTCTCTTTTCTCTTCTTCGTCTTAGTCTTCTTCCTGGTCTCTGTGATGTACACAATATACAATATAAATGCTATAAAAACAAATGCATGTACAATACTCCATGCTCCATGCAGAACCTAGAATCCAGAACGTACACACTACACACACACATACAAATACCATGAATATGAATATTATGTTTAGTATAGATATTACAGTCTTTAGGTAGGAGATTCTGTACTCCAGACTCTGTGAAATTCTGCCCTTCTTTCACCAACTTGCTCCAAACTCTCTCATCTCTCGTGCGTATTCATTCCTTTCCAACTTCCAACACAACACACGGCACACACTTATATTTATATTCATATACAAGCTACCACCAAGACAGACGGCAGAAGACACACTTTCACAATTCAAAATTCAACTGACTCTAACTTTGAGTCTGACTCTCCTCACTCTTTCTCTTAAGGTTTCTCATACCTCATACCTCATACCAAACTATTTCTTGTTCCATATTCTTCATTCTACTTTGTTTCATCGTATGCTGTGTATATATTATATATTATAGGCGTATGTGTGTTAAAATACAGCATACAGCATAGCTTTACAATCTACACATGTATGTAGATTGTAGTTTGTAGTTCCATGTATTTTTCTATGCGACATACGTCATACTTGAGTTTTCCTGTCTCTTGTCTCTTCTGTGAAAAGTTATTGTTGAGAACAGAGTAGAGAGTAGATTCTGGTTGAGTTGAGATGGGAGACTACATGTATGAAAATTTCCAGGAATAGAATGGAATGCCTGCATCGGTATCCAGATCCGAGATCCGTAAGCGTAACCGTATCCGGGACAGAGAGACAAAGAAAGAGACACATATGTGTAGGGTGTAGGGAATATGGCCAAAGACAGAGCTGAACTGTACTGTGTACTCTGTGACATGTGAATTTGTACAGACTACCGACTATCAAATTTTGCACGCCAGAACTAGAAACTAGAACTAGAAAAGGTAGAAGTAGTTTGAACCAACACTTGGCAGTTGGCAGTAGCAGTGTCAGTGCAGTGGACAATGTGGGAGATGAAATGAGATCCGCATAATCCACCTTATTTTAAATTCGTCCTACATTCCAAAGTCCAAATTTCAAATTATTTATAAGCGAGAGAGACACGCATCAAGGATCTAAGATCTAAGATCTAGAATCTAGGTTCTGGATAAATGTGGGTGAGTAAGGGGATGACGGGCAAAAAATCCGTTTCAAATTTGTTTTATTTCTAATTTCTATACAAACCAGACATTTGTCTTGTGTCAAACATTTTAAGGGATTCTGGTTTTTTCATGCAGAATTTTAATGAGTTTCAAATTTCAAACCTTGTACTGCTGAAGATAAAGAGAGATAAAATTCAAATTTCATGATTGTGTTTTGTGTCTTGTGCCTACTGTATACCTAGTAAAAAATGGTAGTTGAGTCCTCAGCTTTCCACTAGCTTACAAACATGTCACAAATGAGTTTACTCTGTACTCTGTAGTCTGTACTCTGCAAATTGCACGCTGAACACTGTACTTTGCCTTTTCTGGATCCAATAAACATGAAATAAATGTCTCAGTAGGTAGAAGAAGGAAATCCATGTACCGGTGTGGTGGATTTCATAGCACACATTTGTACATTGTACATTGTAGATTGTAGAGTCATGCAACATGCATGAATGAATGAATGATGAAGAAGCTGTTCTACGTCTCAATTTACTACTTGCAGCTGGCGACTTGCTCCACGACAGTCAAAAGTCTACAATGTACAATGTACAGTGTACAGTGTAGACAGCAGAACAGACGCTGTGAAATATTTCTATTATTCATAATCTTTATCGTAAACATTCATCTCCACTGTCAACAACAAGCAGTAGTGACGGAGATGAAACATATCGTTTGTATTGTGTCTACTACTATATCTACTATACTAATTACGTGTTGACATTCGTCATTCCTCATCTCCTTGATTTAATACCCTACGAAACCGAAGCCGAATCGCAATATATACAAAAGTTTGGATTTTGCATGTTCAGCAACTAGTAGTTCTTCTATCACAGTTAATGTACATATTACATATTACATATGTTTGATGTTTGATCAATAATTAATTTTGCTTCTCACCCATTATTTTACCATTTGCAATTTACACTAGTTGCAAATTAAAATTTGAAACTCACTGATAATTAAATAAAACTGGTATATAATTTTAAAATGATTTGTTTTTTATTGCAAAGAATAAAATATACGTATAGTTTAGAAGGAAGTACAATTCTGGTAGATTGTAAATTGTTAAGTAACTTGTGACTTACGGTATTAAATATTAAACATGGATCTTTCTAAATTATATTGCCAACTTTTTGACGAGAGATGAGAGTTGTCCTTGTCCTTGTCAATTATGTCAGGGAGAAGTCGAAATGATCCTTTCCTGCTGTAAAACTTTAGCTCTTTTACAGTTTGGCCCCTTCAAATTTCAAATGGAAACGGGGAAAGGAAGCAGACGTTGTAAATATGTAAGGATTTAAAATACTAGAATCTAGAATGTAGATTTTAGGCTGAGATATTATGGGATGAAAAATGTGTTCCTGTTTGACGCTCCAAAAGTTTCTGACACAATGAAATATATGGAAATGAGTGAGTAATATTGTGTATAAATCTGATTGCCAAAGGAGATGAAGGATTAAGATGACGACGATCATGATGATGATTATGATGATTATGAGAATGATGAAAACTATCTGTCTGTCTGTCTCTCTCAATATGTATAATGTATACCAAGAGACAGATGGATCGACGAGAGAGGAAAGAGGAAGAAGGTGGAACATGAAAAATATAAAGTATGCAGAATATCGTAAGGAAAAAGAAGGGCTGGAGACTGGAGACTACCGAGTTTAGAGTAGCGAGGGAAAGAGCCGTAAAATCTCGTCACAATTAATTTGAAGACTCTTTATATTAAGTAAGGAAATTCTCAAGCAGTGCAAGATAATAAAGTGACTTTTATGGAATAATATGAATAGAGATGGATGGATAAAGATGGAAAGATGGGAGGAGGAGAAGAGTCAGAGAAGTAGAGGAGTAGAGAAAGTAGAAAAGGAGAGAAAACGGGAGATGGAAGATAGAAAATACGATCCTTCCATCTCAGGCCATAAAAAGTGTGTGGAGCAAGAAACACAGACACGCAAAGGGAGATAAAGGAAAAAAACTCATATGTCCTCTAGTAAGTAGTAACACATC
Organism: Sminthurinus aureus; assembly: GCA_034698265.1. NCBI lineage: Eukaryota > Metazoa > Arthropoda > Collembola > Symphypleona > Katiannidae > Sminthurinus > Sminthurinus aureus. Next base: position 38,667 of record JAQGBH010000286.1, on the reverse strand, counting down.
CATCGTATATCATATATCATATATCATAAATACACCGTACATGATATTATTCAGCTTTAAAAATATGCACGACTGAATACTGAATACTGGATTGGATTGGATTATGTAACTCAAAACTCTAGACCATAGACTCTAGATTTTAGACTCACGACTCAAAACTCAAAACAGTGCAATGGGAACAAGTGTATGGAGAATGGAGATACATTTGAAATTTGAAAGTATTAAACATAAGAAATAAGAATGAATATTACAAGTTGACAGCTTTAGTCATATTCTATACTCTACATTCGACTTACATAACTTTCTTCTCCCTTCCACTCTCCACTCTCCATTTTCTACCGTCTCTCGACTATCGTCTATCGTCTATCATGCATCTCTTGCAGTGGTACACGATGCACGATGATGTATAAGTAGGAAATATATTATAGAGGCCATGGTTGATGAGTATGCGTCTCCAGACAGGAATCAAGGTGAAGAAAGAATGAATTTATCTTCGTTCTGGATTCTAGATTCTAGATTCTAGGGAGAAATTCTAACTCCAGCTCAAACTCTACACTCTACGAACGCCTCTCTTCTCCATTCCGTTCCATGATCATTTAAATTGTGAATGATGTCTGTCTTTTGTAAAGATGAAGCCATTGCCTTTTCTACGTTTCTCCGTTTCTACGATTCTACGGTACGGTTAGTAATGGAGAAGATCTCCTTTGTGCAATATGCATGTGAGATATGAGATATGCAAAAAGATAGTGGATTCGACAACCTCCCTCTACTCGGTAGTCTGTACATTTCTGCTTTGTACTGTATACTTTATGCTCCAAGATACTTGGACGTATGAATGTGTACGAATTTCCTATAGAATTCCCGACTCCGGATTCACTCAGAACTCAGAACTCAAAGCACAGACAATTGTGAGTATATTATACTTATCTAGTGTCTAGTGTCTAGTGTATGTTTAGTACATGTATTTATGTACTAAATAAAAATGGCACTTTCACCATCAACCATGAGTAAATGTAAATGTAAATGCAAAATGTACGCATCATTCCTTCTCTGTACGTTGTACGCTGTACGCTGTACACTGTACACTGTACACTGAATACACAAGAACACATCAGACAGCACACAAGTACGCATAAAAGTTAGATATATTCTTTGTTCGGTACACTGTACAGTTTATTCGGTGCTAAGCCATATGCTTTATCCGTATTCTTGTACATTGTACAGCTGCGGATACAGCCATAACCTAAACATAAAACATACAACATACAGAATACGGAAAAACAGAAAGAGAAGAGGAGTCACAGTCACATATAATAATCATAAAAGAAGGAGTTTTGTTCTCGCACTGTAAAATTCATACATTTACACACACAGACACACAACACACAGGCAGAAGGAGAAGAAAGTAGTAGTAGAAGAAGAAGAAGAAAGACGTTGATGCTTAAAAGCTAAAGCATAATAAATAGCTTCCTCTACATATTCCTCAACTCAACTCAACTCGACTCAACTCGACTGTTCACTTTCCCTTTTCCCACACGACTCTTCCTCTTGGGCATCCCTCACGTCTCGGGAACTATATTATGGACTATGGAGTAACTGTATGTGGAATGTAGAATGTAGGCTATGAGCTGTGAGACTCACTCACACATAAATAGACAGAGAAAAGTAGTGTATGAAAAAGAGAAAGAAAGAGAAAGAACGAAAGAGAAAGAACGAAAGAGAGAGAGAGAGCAAGTTTCTACATAAATGTTCCTAATTCTTGAATTCGTTTCAAAACTACTTATGACAGTTCATATTATCTCCAGAGCTTCCTTGTTCTTAGTTACTGCTGTCTAGTTCAGCAATGCATAACTAATATGCACATCATGTACCTATTCCAAAATGACGACTAGTCATGCCGTAAACCGTAAACCTTCTTCTTCTATCTTCTTCTATCTTTTAGAATCTACAGTAGCTTCTAGATTCCAGATTCCAGACTGGAGACTCGGTTCGTAATATTCGTATTCATTTTCAGAGTATTATGGAATTTATAATGGTACATGATGTGCAGAAGCCTATTATTCCCATACCCAAGCAAACCAGACCAAAGATGGTAGATGGGCAATCACTTTTAATAATACAAATGAACTGTTCTCCTGTATGCATAATTATTAGGATCCCAAACAGACATGGAAGTATAATATAAATGACTCGTAATAAACTCTCCAGACTTGAGACTCGAGACTTGAGACTTGATTCTCTCTATTTCACATTTATTATTATTATGACAAAAACCCCACAAAGCATGGATTCTGGATTCTAGAATCATGGAATGTCGACTGTAAAACATAATACGAAATATGCAGTATGTACAATTTACAATGTACAGGAAGGAGAAAGACATTCGTTCCTCCTCGTCATAATAAAATATTATCTATACTCTATACACTATACACCATACACAATAGACCATGGGCAAAGCATGTAAAATGTACAGTATAAAGTTAGATTCACATTTATTTGCAATCATCTTCCCTCTTCTGTTTTCTGTCTTCTATCCGGATTCCGCACTCCGGACTTTAAACTCTACACCGACTCAACAATATGAAAACTTGGCTTGTCTTGTCTTAGTTTGACTTGACTTTTCATTTTATTTCTTATTTCTTCCACCATCTTCCAACATCTTCCGTCATCTTTCATCCACACATAAAACATAAGGCATGTAATAATAATATTCTAATGAAGATGAGCAAGATGATAATTTATACTGGATTTGCTCTATAAACTACAAACTATAAACTATAAACTATAAAATACAGCGTATGAATTAAGTATAGCGTATACCATAATATTGGGATCTTTTTAAATTAGAATTATGACGGACACCCTGTCAAAATACACGTAGAGATTAGATACATAAGCATAAGATTGTCTGTATTACATTTAACCAATATTTTTGTACAACTTGCAAAGTATAAAGTATAGCATAAAATGTGATACACACGGTTCTACAGATAAAAGGGTAATATTTGAATGTGGATTTAAAATTTGAATTTGAATCCAAGTCTTGAGTCTTACCTGAATACTGAATACTGCAAACGAAACACAGGACACAGAACGAAAGGAAAGTAGATAGATATATAAGAAGAAAATAGGAAAATGGAAAAGAATACGATAGTAAAGAAGCAAAATGAAATGAAATGACAAGGAAATAGGATTAAAATGTCAGGATGAAAATATACATGAAAAATTATACAGAGGATTTTTGAATTCTCCATTCTGAATGACAGTCAGTTTTCATTTGGTATGGAATGGGGAACGGGGAATGGGAAGAAAAGTAGGAAAGAAAGGAGAGAACAGACTCCATTTGTATGATATACACCTTTTCATTCACATGCTCTTCCTCCTTTGGCTTTCTCTCAATTCTCCATGCTCAATGCTCAAGCTAAAACCCAAAACCCAAAAGAGACAATCCTACACACTGTAAAATGTACAATAATACTTACACATAATGTAATATTGGTATTTGGTGTTTTCTACTCGACTTATACACATGATATATCCATGTAGTTTTGGTTTGTTATTACACAATAATAAATGCACACGTGCTCGTGTGAGATGGAAAGTTATGAGGAAAGTGAAAGTGAAGGAGAAAAAGATGGAGGAGGAAAACTGAAAAAGGGATGTGATCTCAGCTCAAAACCCAAAACTCAAAACTCAAAACTTGGAAAAAATCTTGTGTCATCCTCAAACCATACACACAACATTTTGCATACACATGTATATACTGTTGATGTTGATGTTGACTGTATGTAGTATGTAATATCAGCCTAGAATCTGGAATCTGAAATGGAGAATACAGAAGGGAAATACCAGAGCATCACATGAAATAAAAAAAGGGAAAAGGGGGTGTACATAATTTTTTTCCTTGCGTTAGTGTGTGAAATGTATCTGCATATTGTATACGCGTATGTGAATGTGTATACCATATGTACAGTGCACAGTGCATTCAACATTGAGTATTCAGTATTGAGATTCAAATGGAGTTGGGAGTTGAGAGTTGTGAAAGGAGGAGAAAAAAAGGGAAACTGGGAGAAAAGATGGAAATAATATGGAAATAATCTCTTTATGCACTCGCCCAACCCACCGCCACAACCACCGCCACAGCCAGAACCAGAACCAGAACCAGAGCAACTCTCATATATTTCTTTTACATTTCCTATACAAAACAGAGTCTACATAAAGTCTGAAGAATCTAGAATCTGTATTACAAATGCACCTCCAATATCAAGTTGCTGCAAAAGAGCAGCGTATTATATATTTTGTGCACTATACTATTATAACTCTAGCTACAAAGATGAAATATTGGAGTTCATACAGACTGTCACAGAAACTCGAGTCTAGAATCTAGAATCTAGAGTCTCAAGCTTCTGGTGGCGAAGGCAGGAGCAGCTACGACACAAACAACATACAAAACACAAAAACGACGTACACGTAGTACGTAGTAAAAACTCGTAATAGTCCTAGTCGTAGTTGTGCAATAGTTCTGGTTCGTAGTAGTGACTAGTGTTGTTGTCGGTGGTGGTTGTTGGTTGTTGGTTGTTGGTTGTGATGCAACAAAGACGGCTTTCCCTCTCCATAATATTCTCTGTACATAAATCTGTGTTTTGGGGTAATAATGTGTTCCGAGTTCGCTTGGCTGGATTTCACTTTAAGGAGTTTCTCCAAACCCAAAACCAAGTAAAAGTAGAAGCACAAGCAGAGCAGAGCAGAGCAAGGGACAGAAGAAAGAACATTCACAAATACACACTAGACTACACACATGCTCAAGTTTCAATGCTCATACACGTATAAAAAACTAAGTACATGAACAAATAAACAGCCTCTGGTTGTAAAACCACTAGGATCATTCTCACTAAACAAAAGTAAATAAATAAAATAAAAAACAGGCGAACACTCAGACGTATGTGGATTGTGGATTGTGGATGTGGTTGCAAGCTGCAAGTTGGAACACACAGTAATCAAATGATAATCTCTTGTCTCTTTTATTATCCTTTCTGGTTTCTGGTTTCTGAATTTTAGATGCTAGATTCTAGATTTTGAATTGCGTCTCTACATCTATAAAAAACTCTAGACTCTAGACCATGTGTTTTTACTTAACTCTTGCTTTTATTTTCTATCAACAATCAACAAACGATAAAATGACACAGTTCCTTTTGTGCTTTATGCATTCTAAATTATTGTAAATTACTTTAATTTTTCCTTTCCTCTTATATAGTCATAATAATTATTATGACTGTACAAAATAAAAACTCTGTGTCATCAATCATCAATGACCATGGATCATCAACTAAATAAATACCAGATGCGGGACAACCAGAGAGAAATTTGAACCTTTTTTTATGATGAAAAGTTTATTTGTTTTTTCTACGTAGTTTCTCAGAAAAGTGTCAGTTTTACATTTACCATTTACATTTTACTCGTGAAATATGGAATATGGAATATGGGAAATTTAGACGTATGAGATACAAAATAGAAGGTACAAGATTCAAGAGAATAAAATGGAGGTAGGTGTTCTTTTTTCACAGTGCAGGAAGCAGGATAAAGTCATAGAGTCTTCACTTTTTCCTTTTATATATTTTTTATTTTATTATTTGAAAATGGAGATTGGAGATGGAGATTTTATTTTATATCTTGTGTCTTGTTTCTTGTTTCTTGCACCAGCAACAAAGACGACAACGAGCTGACGACAACGACAACGACAAAGACAACATCTAACCATATCTGTACATTGTACATACACTCTATCAAGATATCTACATGTACAATGTACAATCTACACACATTTACCACGCTTTTACTTTCCTTTTTTTTCTTTGGCATCAAGACAGAAATATTTTTTATCCTTTCGTCTTTCGCCTTTCTCCATTTTCTATTCTTTTTCCTCCTTTTCTCTTTTTCTGCAGTGCCAGTGAAGGGAAGCGAGAAGCTGGAAGCTTCCAGCTTTTTTATTGTACAATTTTCACTTATTACTAAAAGGAAAGAAAAGATGCTGTCATAGGAGGAAAGTAAAGAAAGCGTTTTTTAAAAGTTTTATCTATGTACTTACAACGTACAGTGTACATATCATCCACTGTCTACTATAAAGACATCTAGTATCTAGCATCTAGCATCTAGTGTGGAGTGAAAAGTCATGTGTCATGTATTTACAGGAGAGGAGCAGTAAAATAATGGTAAAGACACAAGACACAAGACACCAGAATAAAGTGTGCACAATTGACAATACCCATTTCTGCACTATCACAGAGATATGCTGTCTATTGTCTGTTGTGGATGTACAAAAGTTGCAGCTGCACTTCTCCTTTGTCTCTCCATTCTCTATTCTCTACGCTCGACTCTTGGTTCCAGATTCTAGATTCTCTTGTAAACATTCACTGGATTCTGAATTTTGGATTCTAGATTCTAGATTCTGTATTATGGATCCACTTTTACATTCCAGCAGCTACTTGCTCTTGCTCTTGGCAGCGTCAATGTATCGTTATGCGTACAATGCACAGAGTACAGTGCGTATACGGTATATGTTACATCCACTCTCCACGCTCTGTTCAAAAAAGGAGCCTAGAGATACAAAGTCTGGAATCTAGAATCTAGAATCTACACGCATTTTGGTAGCATTTCGTACTGCGTACACTACAGCGTAATATGTATACTGTATACAAAGAGCGCTTCAGCATCAGCATCAGTTTCAGCTTCGGTTTGAGCTTGGGCTAAGCTGAAACTATGAGGCTAAAAAGTAAATATATATGTAATATGTAGTTGTCTCTCTCTCCGTCTCCATCTCCGTCTAATGCATAAATAGAAGTCAAAGCCTAATCCTAATATATTGAGTTGAGTTGAGATGCTTGCTGCTTTTGGTTCTTGCTCGTCCTTCGCCGTCCTTCGCCTTCATAGATTCAATGGTATTTTCAATGTTATTTTCAGGATATCATCTTCTTTTTACTTTTCTTGATGCTTTTCTCTTCTCATTCTTCCTCTTCCCTTTTACATCTCCATGTTTTACTCTGCTTCCATCTTTTCTTTGCTCTGGTTGTGTTGGGTTTGAAGGTTGAATACCAGGAAATAAGAAATAAGAGAAATAGACACTAGACGCTAGAGACTGGAAAGTAGACAGAGACAGACCAAAAGAACAAGAGAGCGAGAGAAAGCGAGAGAGAGGACGTGCACAAAGTACAAAAATGGAGTAGGGAAGAAAACAGGCTAAGAGGAAAAGAGGAGAAAAATCCAAAGATGAAAATTTACACACATAATAAGACAAACACACACAATACAGGATGAAGCAATCCAATGCGAATGCCGTCCACATCCACGTCCATTCCACTGTAATGTATATGTAGAATGTAGAGTGTAGAATGTAGTGCAGTGAAGTGCAGTGAAGTAATTTGATGTGATATGTGTAATACATAGGAAATAGGAAGGAGATAACATTGATCATGAAAATAAGCCGGTCGTCCGATCTTTCTCTACACTCTACACTTTACACTTTGCATTACTGTTGAATACATACATATACATAGTTTTTCCATTCTGCGTTATTCCTCAGCATCATTATTATTTTTCCTTGTACCTCCTCCTCTGGTACTCACACTCATCTCGCTTCTCATCTCTCGTCTTCTCTTTACGACTACTTTTCTCATCTACTTTTTTCCGAGTATTCAAATATGATGGTGGTGATGCTGATGATGGCTTTAAGCTGACGCATGAATTATTTCATACACTGTCATAAATTATGCAGCTCTTCTTGACATTCCCATGTACAATGTACAATGTATATTCTAGATGCGAGTGTACTATGAAAAGGGTGAGTTGGTGTCGGTGTCGGTGTCTCTGTCTGCGTTTGTCCGTGTATCTATTATTCTAATATTTAATGCAAAGTGTTGATGGTTGATGGAGTCTTGAGTCTTGAGTCTTGAGTCTTGAATGTTGAAGGTTGACACTGGGATGAGAATAAAATGAGGAAAAAATGAAAGGAGAATGGAAAAAACTCAAGTGTATAATAATATGGACGGATGGTATGAAAATGAATTGGAATGAGGAATGAAGAATGAATGAAGGCAGGAATAACAAGGAACAAGGAACTGAGGCATTGTGAACTGTAGAATGTAGACTGCAGACTGCGGATCCAGATCCATGTGCAACTCTCTCTCTGTTTCCATCTCCATTTCACGCTGTACAATGTGCACTTTATACATATGCGTTTGTGACACTCATCCTCATCCTACTGTGTACACTGTGTACAATGTACATGTTCTGTTTGTGAAAATTGAGGAGACTCCAAACTCCAAACTCCAAACTCAAGACTCAGTCCGAATTATTGCAACTCACTAACCCCAACTCACTTTCTCTCTCACTTTTGCTCTCTGCCTCTGATTCTCCTTCTGTATTCTGAATAAGAGTTTGCATCCGTCCTTCCTTTCCTAGTGTTGGTTCTGGTTCTGGTTCTGGTTCGGATTCTGGTTGTGTCTAACATCCAGCATCCAGCATCCAGGATCCAGCGTAAGATGAATAAATGAATGAAGTTTGAAAATGAAGTCATAGTCAGTCAGCTAAGACGAGGGAGAGAGAAGCCGAGAAATGGAGGAATGGAGAATGGAGAGGAGGAAAAAGCATGAGGAAAAGAAAGTAGCTTTGCATGTAAGCATCTCTTGCTTCAGCGGATGTCACCATGAGCCATAAGCGAAAGACAGAGTCAGAGTCAGACACAGAGCTAGAGAAATGGAGATGGAGATAGATGAAGAAATAGAAATAGAGCCACTGCCACTGCCACTGTCTGCCTTGTCTAAGCTTTTCATGGAATGTCTTGCTTTTAAAAATGGCGTCAATTTCCTACACATTTGCCAAATTCCTAGCTCTATTTTCTTCACTACTTCCTTCTACTTCTCAGACCAGACCAGACCAGACCAAAACAGACAAGAGAAGAACAGAAAAGACAAGACAAGACAAGGAACAGAAATTTGAGAAAAAATAACAAGAGCAAGATGAATGAAATGCATGGAGCTATCCGTCTCTCCCATTCTCTACATATTCTATACTGAATGCTCAATGCTGAATGCCCTATGAATACATTATGTATAAAGTATAGCACTCGGCAGCAGGAGTCACACACATAATATTATATCCTACATCCTACATGTAATACATAATTCCACAACTTGGAACTTGGAACAATTCAAAGCCATTGCTGTGAAACAGCATACACATTTGCATACAGTGTACATTCTCTTGTTTTCATCACGACAATTCCCAAGTTGCACTGACTACCGAGTACCGAGTATTGTCTTATTTTACAAGTGTCTAGAATATAGAATACAGAATATAGAATATAAAAGCTAGAATCTAGTATCAAAAGTGTCTTTGTTTTTCCGCTTGTTCTTGTTCTTGTTCTCATTATTCAGGAGTTGAGAAATGAGAAAAGTCCTCCGATTCCTTCCAACAAACATCCTGCAACTTCTCCAACCTAGAGAGTAAAGAGGAAATACAAAATTTAAGCAAAAGAAATGAATTTTGTAAAGGAAAAGGAAATGTCCATGTATAAAAAATTGTATGAAGAACAGAAACTCTTGATTCTTGACTCTTGACTCTGGAATTCTGACTTCTGACTTCTGACTCTCAACTTTAGACCTTTGACTTTTGACTTTCCACTGACTTTCCATCCAAAATCTAGAATGTAGAGGGGAATTACTACGCTAAAAATACAAATACAAATGCAGAAGGAAAAGAAGGGAGAAGGAAAAAGAGAAAACAGAGTTTGATTAACTCGTAATTCACAATTTACTATTCACTATTCAAAACTGGAGAGTGAAAGATTTATTCAAAATTTAAAATACAAAGGAAGGAGTCAAAAGTTTCCTTTCCGTATCATCATCATTTATATTATTATTACGGCGATGATCATAGTTTAATGATAATATCCTGATTTGCATATTGAATTGTTCCAAATTAGGGAAAAGTTGCACACAATACACAATGTACAGTGTTGAGCTGAGCTGAGTATCACATGATATTTAAAATAAGGTATGATACTCCGTTTCCATTCAAATTTACAGAGAACAGAAAACCTGTAAAATATTCACCCTTTTCTTTATAATGACAACTGGAATCTGGAAGCTGGGAACTGGAAGAGCGGCCACTTTCTGAATAAATATAAATAGTCAAACTTTGTGAATTATTTAAGCATCTCTGTGCAGCAGACTCTTGAAACTACAATACATAATAATAATAATGTAGAATGTCGAATGTCGAGCTTTTAGGTTCGTTAGCTTTCCTGTTTCTAGTTTCCAGCTTCACAATTGATAATTGACAAGCTACTGCATTCTGCATACAATATTCTACATCTTTTCTCTGTGATTGCTGTATAATGTCTAATGTCTAACGTCTAATGTCTAATTGGTAACAAAATATTTGATTTTAATATTTGGCAAGTTTTAATAATGAGAATCTTTTGTTGCTCCGCTTTCTCTTTTCTGTTTCTCTTGATCTTGAACGGAGGAAAGAGAATGCTCCTGATGGTTGAGGATTGAGGATTCATAAAGAAAACAATTAACAGCGTAAGGCTTCATCATTACAACATTTTCTACGTTTTCCCTTTTTTTCACTGAAATGGCTGAAACAACGGTAGAAAATGTGCGTAGAGGATGTAGACACGGTGTAAAAATGGAACGGAATGGAGTGCGTATTGCGTATTGAGTATTGAGTATTGAGTATACATACGCACTTTATATAGATGGTAGATATTTCAAAGAGTGTTTTATATTTTATACCGTGGGAGGTGTACAATGTACAAACTGTATGGTGTATGGTGTATAATGTACAATGGCGTGAAGAAGAGAAACGGAAAAACTTTGCCGATATATACTCACTCCATTGACACGGACATGATTAAAATTCCATGTTCTTCTTTTCTCCTCTTTCACACACACCACACACACTATTTTCTCTATTCTTTCTTCTCCTCTGTTCACTTCAGACTTTAAATACAGAGTGTGTACATGAAAACATTCCAACATCCAAGTTCCCCCCTCGACTCCACTCACCACTCACCATTCACCACTCACCCTTCAACATCCAACATTTATTTAAAATGGGAGAGTATTATAATATATTGTGTTGTATTGACATTTGGTAACTGGAAACTGGAAACTAGAAACTAGAAACCCCGAATCCAACTACGACTACGACTTTTCCCCTCGTGTCTAATACTTTTTTCCCAAAGTCCAAAGTCTAAAGTCTAAAATCTAAACTTTTAGTTTATCCACTACATTCACACATAATGAAAAGGGAAAGAATCATGATCATGATTTTTCTTGTACCAGCGAAATGAACTTGAAGTCTTGAATTGAGAATTGAGCATTGAGGCTTCATTTTTCAGGGAAAATGGTAAACTTTTACCTATTTACTACAATTTTCCTATTTATGCGGTTTCAAATTTCAAAACAAAAGCATTGCTCCAACCTTGCTCAAATTCTTGAGTATATTTTTAAATTACAATTTTCCTTCATCGTTAATCCTATCGCGGTAATTTTCTAATAACAACTAAAAAATTTTCATTTTCTTAATTGCCTCTGGATTTGTGATTTGTAATTTGTGATTTAAGAGACTTGCAAATTGTAGGATGCAAAAGTCAGGGATTAAACCTGTTTTGCAAAATATCGTACGACTGCATAAAATTTATCACGGAGAAAGAACCAGAAAGTGGGAGAATGACTTTGTAACTTTTAAATCCCGTCAGTATTAAAATAAATAAAATGTAGCTCTGTTTCCGTTTGTGGCATTCTAAATTCTAACTTGTAAATGTTGTTTATTTTGTCATGTGTACAGGTGCAGTGTTTGAGCAAGGAACGACCCAAGTGCAGACAGCCTTCAAGTACGCTCTCGTCAAGAATACAGAGGAGCGACGGAGCTTTGAACTTCAAGCTTTTGTGGACGTCATTAATACCGCGGATGCATTCAAACTCTCCAGAATAAGTAAGTACACACATCAAACTCATGATACTTTTACATTTTACAGGTACAATTTCATCCGTAGATCTGTAGTCGTCACTCGACTTTGGAGTTTTGAGTTTAGAGTTTTGGGGTTTCTCTTGCATATATATTGCATATCTCAGTTCTCATTCCATTTCGTCATTTCCGCCCGTATGTATTATTAATTTTCTGTCCGACTTTGAACTTTGATGTAAAATGCACATTGTATATTGTATATTATGGTCTCATGTCTAAAATCTGGTGTCTAATCATTGGTCATCCATGTTTCGTGTTTAAAACGATAGTTTCAATTTAAACATTTTAGTTGGTCCTGAGAGCAAAAGGGACAAGAGACAAGTCATAAAATAATTAGAAAATGACAAGTACAACTTTTTGTATGAGATAGGAGATATGAGAAATGTGATACGGAATAAATTTGTATTTGTTCAAAATATTCTACTAATTTTTATCGCATGAAAAAATTGGAAAGTCAAGTCAAACCCTCCTTTTCATTCCCATTCTGTTACTTCCAGACTCCAGACGAGGCTTAGTTTTTTCTGTAGAACATAGAGCATCATACATATCTACATACATAATTCAAAGCTCATAATATTTAGCTGAAACTGAGAACTTGGAACTTGGGACTGTAGATTTTAGATTCTGGGTTCTAGTTTCTAGATTCTAGATTCTGGATGAGTATGTCGAATCACGTCCGGAGCGTTGTTTACACAAGCGCTTAAGTTGATATGCATATTTGCTACAAAGTTAAAAAGATGAAAGGAGCATGTCATCCCACTTTCCACTTTCCATGTCCCTTGTCTCTCTCTCTCTTTGTAGGCTGAACGCTGAACACTGAACACTGTAGGATGAAAGTGACTGGATGTATATATGTATAAAGTATAAAGTATGAAGCAGAAAGCGGAAAAAGTGGGATGTCGCAAGTCGGGAATCAATGACAGTAGTAGTTTAGGATATGTCCAACTTTGTTCACTTTCCACTTTGTTACTAGATGTTCTAGATGAATTTTCTCTCTTTCCCTCTGCTTCTGTCTCAACATCAAAACTCGAAACTCTAAACTCCCCACGCTTTGTGTGTATGTGTCCCTCGCGACTCTTTCGCAGAACGAGAATCTAGAATCAAGAATAGAGAATAGAGAATAGAGACAGAGCTGGAAATATCTGTAGAAAAGCAGACAGAGGGAGAGAATTAGATCCACATTGCAAAATCATCAAAAATCATGCAATAATGGTGTGTCATCAGTATCAGTAATACTGATTCAGTATCAGAGTATCGATAGCAGCATCAGTATCCACACTCTGCACTCCATACTCAACACACTTTTGCCAACGAAAGCCACATAGATGAAACTATAGAAGAAACAGAAAGAGACTGCAATGGATTGCAGAAAGTCCAGTGTAGTTGTATAATAATGATCAAAGGCTTCAAATTACACACAAAGAAATGTCTCTTATCCAATCCAATCCAGAGCACACAATTTATCTCATGTATTTTCTATATCTACATTCTACATGAGTATTATTTACCCTGCTCTCTCTCTCTCTGCTCTGAAACTGGATCTGGATTTTTTATCTCATATTACACATCATCTGTATCAATTATCTAACGAAATAATCCATAATCCATAACTCATAAGTCTAAATATTTGTCACATTTCCTATCCTCAACCTACGTACACTATGTTTTGTGTACACAAAGCGAGTTGAATTGAGCATTGAGGATTGACTATTGTTCAAACTCATTCATGTGTACATTTGCTGATGTATAAAAAACGCCCATTGCCGATTAAAACGGGAATCAGAATTCAAGAATTCTGGTTCCTTTGTTAAAAGTTTTTGAACTGCCAAAAAATTAAAAGAACAATTTTATTCTCTGATTTCTTTGAATTTTTAATAAACGGACACTTGAAAATTATCATTTGTTCTTGTAGGATATTTGGTGAGCTTTAATTTGGCAGAGATTCTGAATTTGGAATTCTAGATTCTGGATTTCGGGGCACCCTTTTAACTAATGAGAAACAGAGAGAGAGAGAGAGAGAGAGAGAAGAATCAAGATTACGGCAGTTGTAAATTGTGAATTGTACATTGTGAAGTTTGCACGTACTTGATTCTTGATACTTGATAATAAGCGTTACTATTATCATGCTCGTGATGATGATGATGATGATGATGATGAGGAGGAACTGCAAAGATCATTGCGGTTACAGCAATTTCACGTATATGAATGTGCAAGAAGAAACTCACTCGCTAATTTCTGAGTGAGAAGAGAGAAAGTCTAGAGTCTAGAGAAGAGAAGAGACGAGAAGGAGAAAGACAAAGAGAAAGTTGGGAAGAGAAGAAAAGCTCATAATTTGGAGGCTCATCAGCCTCATCGTCAACATGAGGAATATCATGTCATCATCATTCATTCCTCCAACTCTTGCTCTTGTTTTTCTCCACTTTCTCCACTCTTACTTTCAGCTGTGGCTCTGGCTGTGACTGTGATGCACGATTTAGAATGAACCTCCCTTGTATCTTTCTCTTGGATTCATCTACCAGACAATATAAAATACATGCAGAGTTTGCAATGCATAATGTATCCGAGTTTGGAGTTTGTGACTGTGACTATCATTATCATTATCATGTCCTAACTTTGTCTCGCTTTATTTACTCTGACTTTTGTCTTGCAAGTGTAGAGCCTTGAGTCTGAAAGTAGGCATTAATGTAATGTACAGTACAATGTACTCACTCAATAGTCACAAGTCATCAGTGTTCACTGTTCACTGTTCAAAATTTCTTGTTGGATGAGAGCACGTGATGTTCTCTTGTGTTTTCCGTTGTACTGTATTGTGTATTGTATTATTATTATTTTGAAAACTGGCTGCAAATCCTCTATATCTTCTTGATCCTCTTTTCCCATGCATCACGATTTGGGATTCATGTTGATAAAAAGGACGTGTAACTTTGGTGTACCATGCATTATTATTTACACCAGATACTTTATACTCTGCATTTTGCATTCTACATTCTACAGCACTGAAAATGTACGGAAAAAATCCCCAGTGTTCTCAATTTCACACACCACACACCAAACACATCCTGGATCTTGTGCATGAATTAACCCATTTTTTCACTTCCAGTTGAGTAAACCATAATACACAATAAATAGTAAATAGAAAGGAGGAAGCAGGAACAAGACAATGAACTATTTTTTGCTGTTTCTATATTTGAATTTTATACTGCTGACTTTAACTCTGACTTTTGCTTTTATTCTGTAGTGTTGATGCCAAAAATAGTGTGGGATATGAAATGATAAATTACTCGTGTGGATACTAAACAATAAAATGGTGACAATGAATACATGATGCATTTATAAATTTATTCTGTGTATGTCAGCAGAATTAAGAATGCAGAGAATAGAGAGAATGTAGAGAGTAGCATAATTGCAGATAATTTTCTGTGAATAAATTAAGGCGTGTCTAATGTCTAGTGTCTATATGACTTTGTACTTTATGCTTTATGCATGTCAAGAAAATTGGACCAGAATTTCATTTCTCATTTATCTGTGTAATGAGTAATGAGTACTCGGCTCAGCTCATCTCATCTCAACTCATCTCAACTCTTGATCAACTCCATTAGTTGATGCAAGAGATGCATGCGTAATATTATTATTATAATCAGTATCATGATTGTCATCATCATCATTATTTTCGTGAGGTTCATTACGAGTTAATTATGAAAGCATTGGATATTGGATGATTTATCTGAATTAGTGTCTCGCTCTAATTGTGAATTATGTACAGAGGGTGGACTTTTACTATTTACACAAGTGTACGAGCTTATATTTCTTTCTTTGTTTATCACACCAGAAAGATAAAAATACCACACAAAAGATCAATCAATTTACTTATTGTTTAAAACAAGAATCGTCCATTTTGGTTAACTTAGACTAGAGAAAAAAATTCTTGAAAACAAGATGTCGAAAACCATCGTTCCAACGGTTCCCTATCTTGCCCTGACATGACCTTATACCTTGCAATCAAAATTGTCATATCAAATCTGACAACAGACTAAGCTTAAATAATTCCCAAAGTTTCATGGTCGTAATCAAAGATGAAAACAAAATATAGACATTTTTGTAAGAGTGTATCCGTCCATTCCATATGTATATAACATGTATTTATATGGGGGAAAAAGTTTCACCTCAATTTTCCAAATTCAAATCGATACACAAAGGAGCCCTCATGACTTGGGTACAATATTCCTGTATGTATGTAATTGTTATTAAGTTAGTTAGCACCCCTGATATAAATCATAATTGCATTTTGATTACTTTGTCTTCCATGATTAAATTTCTCAAAAAGCAAGGGTCAGAAAAATGTGAGTTTTGGAAACTGTTTTTTCGACATCTTGTTTTCAAGAATTTTTTTCTCTAGTCTAAGTTGACCAAAATGGACGATTCTTGTTTTAAACAATAAGTAAATTGATTGATCTTTTGTGTGGTATTTTTATCTTTTGAGTATGTTAAACACAGAAAGAAATATAAGCTCGTACACTTGTGTAAATAGTAAAAGTCCAGCCTCTGTACACTTCCATAATTACACACATCGTCTCAACTCTCAACTCTCAACATGTACAATGTACAATGCACATTGTCCATGATATAATCCCAGGAGATCCGTCGATTTTTATCCAACTTAGCTCATTACTCATTAAATATTCAGCATTCTACTCGCTTCTTTTGAAATTTTAAAAGGAAATACCAACGCCAATGAAAATGTCAATGTCAACCAAATGAATAAATTGAATTACCATAAGTTTACAGTTTATAGTTTACACTAAAGAATGCAGAACAGGAACAAGATAAACAATGAACAATGAACAATGAACAACGAACAAGGAAGAAACAATACAACTAAAAACTTGTCAACTGTTTACTCTTTACTCGTTCCTCATCACTCATGTGATAAAATGTTTAGGAAAAATACTCAACTGTCACCAAAAAAGTTTAGACTATCTACTGTCTTCTGTCTTTGTCCAGCGTCTCCAGTCTCCAGTCTCACTTCTCAATTAGATACATGAGCCGTGGGATATTTTGCAGCATTTTCCCTAGAATCTGGAATCTAGAATACATGTACCGCGCATCATGGATCATGGATCATGCACCATAAATTTTATGCACATGGTACATGCTGTTTATTCGCAACAGATTCCTTTCTTGTTGCTTCCAATTCCAAATCCAAATCCAGTGTATAGATTGTGCATGCTGCATGTGATAGATTGGCGGCATAACTCGGTAAACTGTAAAGAGGACAGAAAAAAACTGTTGATCAATAAAAAAGAAGGGCTCTGTGGCACACAGAACACATCAACATCAACATCAACAGAGAAGGAGCGGCAAGGAAAGTGGAGGAATTGAGAATTGAGAATTGAGAGACAAGTTTTTGTAGGTTGTGATGAGATCCGATTCCGATTCCGATTCCGATCCTCGCTTTACTATCTCTCTACTTATTCTAGTTTTTATCCCAACTCTCGACTCTACACTCTACACTCTTCATTCTACACTGTAAATTCTGCAGTCTACATTCTCAACTCTCAACACTCAACAGAGCACAAGACAGTCGATGGATATTTTCTCATGCATACTTGATATTACATATGTTGTCTGTCTCCTGTCTACTCCGTCTCCGTCTCGACTCTCGACTCTCGACTCTCTATGAAATTCTTCATCCTCAATGCTCAATGCTCAATGCTCAAGGAAAATAGAGGGAGGGAGAAGACGGAAGGAGAGATAGAAAGAGATAGAAATTTCTGGAGCATATAAAATCCTTGGTTGAATCCGGAATTCCGGATGCGTTTCAAAGTATAAATATTTAGGGAATCAGAATAATTCACATGTATACAGTGTACATTATACATATGCCATTTTCCATTCACTATGCACTGTACATTTGCTAGTAATAAAATGTGCAAAAAATCCATACGTGCGCTCTCACTTACAACTTACACTGGAAAGTATTGAGTATTGAGTATTGAGCATTGAATGTGAATTGCAAAGGATGAAATGGATTTAAGTATTGAGTACATATTGTTCGTATATACTGTTACTGCGTATTGTATATTTTGTAGGGTAGTGTAGTATTGTTATGATTATTACTGTAAATAAACTAGCCTACAGACTATAGACTATAGATGTAAATATACTCGATAATGCATAATGCATAACAGATCCACTTACTCTATTTGCGTTTTCGTTTTGTGATTCATGGATCGAGAATCAAGGATGGAGGATCCAATTTTACATGGAGCGGGAAGAAAACGGGACAAATAAACATGTAAAAGATGCCACAAGACAAGAGAAGAGAAGACAAGAACACACCAAACACCAGGCAGCGCAACAGGACATATATATTTACACAACAAAATACTCAATATTTGATACACAACATAGATTGAATATCGTAACATGTCTCTTTATCCTATTCCTAGGGTGAATGGAAAATGGGATGGAAAATGGAAAGTAGAAACTTGGAAACTTGGAAATTCGGTGTGGGTGATAAGACCATTTACCATTTACCATTTACCTATACCATACTTGCAGCACGTTTTCATCTTGTATCCATCCAATCCATCTATAGGTTCAGCTGTTACTGTTACTGTTACAGTGAAAAGACAGTAGACAGTAGGCACGCGTATACGCCTGCAGTAAAAATTTACTTTCACTCTAAAACAGAAAGTGGGTACACAGCTTTTTCTCCTAGAATGTGCATTCTCTTTTTTACAGCGATAATATCCACAAAAATTGTAGCATCTGAAATCTGGAATCTGGAATCTCCAAGCTGGATTTCTGGATTTACACTCGCTACAAATATGCACAATCACACTAGACGCTAGTGCGTGAACCGTGAACCGACTCTTTCTTGTTTACCATCGCCCTGTTTACTGTTCATGCGTTATTTGTATAGTGTATAGGTATTGAAAGGGATACATATGTAGACAATAGACAATATATTGATAAGGCATTTTCGTTTCCTTAGGCTGAATTTCAAATTTCAAACGGATATCTCCAATCTCAAATCGACAGCAACGGATTTGCAATCTACAATCTCCAATCTCCAATCTACAATCTACACTAGAGAGAGAGGAAATTGTCCCGTTGTTGTTGTCTTTCTCCTTGTCTCTTTTCCAATGGCAATGACAATGAAAATAGCAGTAGCAATAGCACTAGAAATAGGGATGGCAATGGCTTTTCGCTTGTTTTACCAGCGATGGGATTAGTCTAGATTTATTAGATGCGTATTTACATTTTATTCAAAAAAGTGCTCTACAATTACAGAGTACATAACTGAAGGCTGTTGGCTGATGGTAGACATTTAAGTTGAAGTTGGAATCGGAGATTTGAGTGTGCCTACATATGCATCCACTGTGTAGATTGTAGATTGTAGATAGGGCAAGATGTAGAATCTACAGATTGAAGTGTTTGTAGTTTGTTCTATGTAAATTGCTGATGCTGATATCATGTTCAATGTTCAATGTTCATGTGAGACTTTAAGAGTGCGAGTGCGAGTAAGAGTATTGATAGGAGAAGAGTCAATGGATCGATTTCCAAAATTGTTTGCATCTGTTTGTCTCTGTACTTGTCTAGTGTAGTGTAGTCTAGTGCAATGTAGAGAGGAGAGAGCTCTAGTCTCTAGTCTCTAGTCAATGGATTCTATTGGATTAGCCCCATTTTCATCCTCTTTTTTCTACACTTGTTCCCTCTTTCAACATTCTGCATCTAGTGTCTATAGTATCTAAAGTCTCTACAACTACAACATTCAAATAAGAGGACAAATGAAAGCGTAAATAGTCATAGAAATACAAATAAGGAGGAAATAAAATACTTTTCCTACAGACAACTTTCTCTATCAACTCAACTCAACTCAACTCAACTCAATTGCCAGGACAAATAACAAATAGAAATAAGAATACAAATTTAAATTCTAATACAAACTCACTTCAAATACAACTGTGAATACAAGTCCTTGAGATACCATACACATCAACATGAACAAAATACAAATAAAAATCCAATACTCGATACTCGATACGCGAAACATTCACAACCCAGTTTAAAAAGTAAAGTCTTTCAACAGTCAAACCCTTTGGAATTTGCATTTGGATTTTGGACTGTGGATGCTCCTTTGGAAAAGACTCAAGTTTTTTCTCCACTTTTCCAAGCCCTCTTTAACCAAAGCAACGAGGCTCAACTCAGCCTATTTATCATCCTCAATCCTCAATCCTCAATTCTATTTTCTCTGTGAAGACTCGAGTCTCGAGGCATTCAGTTTTGAGTTGAGACTTGAGACGGGAGAGATGATGTGAATGAGTGCAAGATGCAGAAAAGTTACACAATGTACATGGAAAATTGCCATTGCATAACATGAGAAAAAGAAAAGAAAAATGAGACAATGAGCAATAATACCATACCATACCACAGCACACCACGGCCTTTCTCTTTTCTCCTTTCTCATTAGACAAGAGACAATAGAGTTAAAACTTGAAAAAGACAAAAGACAAAGGAAAAGTAAAGGAGGAAACAAAGAAGAGCAACAAGGGAAAATAGAAAATAGAAACTAGAAGGAGAAAAATGCCAGAAGCATCACATCACATCGCATCGCATCACGTCACATTGCATCACATCAGTTCCATATGCGACGCTCCATCTCCATCTCTATGATTATTATTCTCATTCTCATTCTCGTTAGTGTCTCGAATTTTTATAACGGTACATGTGTATTTTTATATTAGCTCCAATTTTCCTCTCCTCCTTTCTACTCCTTTCAGTGTCATATCCATCCATGATTTTCAAAGTTTTCACAATATGCGCCAGCCTCGAGTTTCGAATCTCCAGTATCTCAAATCTCAAGTCTCAACTCTACAGTCAACAATAAAGATGGCACACTCAAAGCTCAAAGCACAAAGCAAAAAGCACAAAGCAGAATGTAGAGAGACTCATAACAAGGCTTGTAAAACAATTTGAGAACAAAGAGCAAAGAAGAGAGAAAAAAAGAGACTGGCTTCTTCAATATACAAAAAATACATAAAATCAAGTGCAAGTGTTTAGTGTTTTGCATTTAGTGTGTAGAGTGTATAAAGTTCTGCCTCCCTCTTCGCTGCTCCCTGCTGTTTTCTTTAAATTCCCCTACGTTTTTATGCAAACTTTATGAGATTTTCCAACAACTACAATTCAAAATGTATTGAAAGTTTGAAACAGAACAGGAACGCACAGATGCATATGATGTGAATAACTGTGTTGTCTTTTGTGCCTGTTGTCTGTTGTTTGGTGAGAAGGATGCGTAGACATGGATATGAATATGAATACGAATACGAATCTATGGAGTATGGAGTATGGAAGTTATGAAAGTGAAAGAGAGAAAAGAAAGTATTTGAAATAAATACATTTTTATAGTGGATGAAATAAAAGATGGTGAGAAGAAAAATCCCAGCGTCTTTTTGTGTCGTTTCTTTTCCCTTTTGTCTATTGTGTATTTTCTAGATTCTAGATTCTAGATACTTTCCCTCTTATTCCAATTGAAAAAGCAGAAAGAGGGATCAGGAATCAAGATCATGTTCTGGAGAAGCGAAGCGTGTAGTGTAAAAAAACAAATATTATCAGTGTATTGTTTATGGTTGTGTGAAGTATTCTATTGTATTCTGTTGTATTGTATTGTTTTGGCTTGTGTAAAAAGATAAAAAAATCCAAGAGCGAGGTTTAATCTTGTACAGTTGGTGTTTTCAATACTCAATACCAGAAGAACTTCCCTCTTTTTACATCAGGTTTGGTTTACTTCAAATGTAACTGCAAGTGCAAGTACCAAACAATACCAGTACACCAGTACAAGCTCCTCGTGGGTTAAGAAAAACGTTGTCACGGGAATCCAAATTCTGTTTTTATTCTCGACACTATAGATTCTAAAGTCTAGAATCTAGAGTCTAGAGTGTGGAGCCTCTAGTCTGGAGTTTAGAGTTTAGAGGGTGAAAGAAAAGTCATAAAATTCCCAATCTGTATATGGATTTATTACATATTTGGTGGGGGAGAGGAGCAGCAGAAGAATAGAGGAACACAAGACAGAAGGAAGAGCGATGGGCCTGTAAATAATAAAGAGTGCGAGTACGGGTGAAAAGATGAAAAAGAGGATCACACTCTCATACTTTTACAGTTTCCCTCTAAATCTCCCTTCTAATATGTAAATTGCAAATTGGAAGCTCCTCAGTGCAGTAACAAGTGCACAGTGCAGGAACCGTGAGGAACATTTCTCCTTTCTCTTGCTTAGTGTTCAGTGCGCTGCACATAGAATCCAGATAAAAGTAGAGTAAAGGGTGCACTTGGTAGATACTAGATGCATCCAGAATCCAGAATCCAGGATTTGTAGGTGATTGCACCAAGAACCAAGAACCAAGTCAATTTCTTACTCGTTGACACATTCAGTTTCAACTTTTTTGTTCCCATTTCAATTCACGTCATGTAAGTTGTAACTACTTGATGCCTCATATTTGATGCTTGGTGCTTGGTGCACATGAAGACGTGAAAAAGTTTTAGGTTTAGTATCCAGTGTCTAGTGTCTCGGCTCTAGTTTCTACAGAGTTTCCCTTGTAGATTGTAGATTTTAGCCGTATAAAATATAAAATATAAGTACATAAGAGACAAAATTTAACGACTGCTCAATTGACAATTCGTTAAAAATCCCTGCAATTCATTCCATTTTTCCGTTCATGAAATATGCACAGAGTGATGATGTGAAGGGATTTTATTAAAAATTAATAGGTAAGGAAAGGCACAAGGCACAAGTCAGAAGTGCATCAACCATAACGAAAGAGAGAACTGTAGAATGTAGAATGTAGAATGAAATACCAAGAAATCAAGTTAAAATTTCATAGCTCCCATTTTAATTTTTAATTAAACCTTCAAAATCCCAAACATCCAAATATACAAAACGTGCACAGAAACGGTTCTTAAAAATCATAAAAGATGAAGAGCAACTGTCTAAAATTATTCATATCATTCTTCAGATGCATAAACAGTAATTTAATAGTAATTCGTAATTCGGTGAAATCGGAAACCAAAACCAAATTTTAGCGGTGAAAACCATTTTTGCTCACACAATTCTCATTTCTCATTTCATATGCAAATTTATTTAGCATGGGTTGAAATCCTATAGCCTATTTATGATTGTGTATTCAACATTTAATACTCGAGTTTCTCGACTTTCTTCAGTTTCACATGTTAAGGATACAGCTGAAAGTATCTAAATGTAGCATAATATTATAATATACAGATACAGAATGAGGTACATATATGGGATATGGCTTATGGCTGAACATTTGTCGGACACTGATCTCTGATGGAAAAAGTAAATAGTAAATGTTACACGTATGGAAAATGTTACAGTTTATACTTTATACAGGCTAACTGTACGTGCTATTCTACGGTGTATGGTTGGTGGTTGATGGTTGATGGTATAATACAAAATGGAATAATGGAATATGGAATATGGAATATGCATGTGCGTGAATTAATGATGTCATTATCCTAAAAGTCATCATCTCATGTCTATTTATGTATGTATTTCATGTACAATCCGGAGTGCACAGGCTGTAATAATAGAGTCCGGAGTTTGGAGTTCCGAGTCCGGAGGCCAGAGTAATAACGGCGTAAATCGTCCAAAAGTGTAAAACTCGGAATGTCTAATGTACAGCGCACAATTTTCTAGTGTGTCTAGTGTATACTTTGGTGGATATAAAAAGGGAAAGTTGGATGTATGTTGTAAATACTAAATACTAAATAGCCAACAAAGGATACTTTATCTCGCATCTCCTTTCACCCATTATTATCATTATTATTACAATTATTATTTCCCAAACCAAACCAAACCAAACCAAACCAAACGTAGATGCAGAATAATATTGTACACAGGAGAGCTATGAGTATATGTTGCTTACATGCATATTGTAAATTGGTATACACAGTGTATGGTGTATGGTGTGTGTGTGTTGATACTGTTGTTGTTGTTGTTGTTGATGTTGATGTGGACGGGGTTGAAGTGTGAGGAGTGAGTATTAGTAGGGTTATTGAAGGAGGTCAGAAGGATAGAGTGCCAAAGTCGTTAGCGAACTGAAATGAGTTCATAAGATAGACTCTGTGCTACTGGCTACTATATACTGGATACATGGACTCTCACACCGCTCTCTGCCCTCCACAGTCATTCACTATTCATTCTCTACAGCGAATATTGTACACTGTACGACTACTGGGATACTGGGATAAAGGTACTTAAGGTTTCCTTTACATGTGTATACTTTTCAGCTCCAGCTCCAGTTTCACCATCCGGAGAATATTCATTCGCCCTCCTGATATATCTTCAAACTACAAACTACAAACTGCAATTTACAATGTGTCTTGTACATTGTGCATCGTACGTACGCGTTGATGGTCGTTCCTTGCATGTTGTATGTTTTATGCACTGCACAGTTAAAAAGTTAAGACATGCATGTACTATATGACTAGATTCTAGAGTTTGAAGTTTTGGTGCTTGGTGTTGGGGTGTTGGGTGCATAAAAAAATCACAGTTTGCTCTCTTTTCATCTTCTTTTTTCTCCGCTATTCTGCATCTCCTTTGTTACATGAGCTACGTGTCTAGATTGTAGATTGTAGAGTATTGAGTTTAGAATGTGTACATTTTCAGAGTCACAGTCAGAAAATTCAATGTATTTTACATGTAGATAAAGTATGCAAATATATGTGTGTAAAATGATGGGAAACCATTATGTGCATGTGTATGTGATGAGGACATCCGATTAGATATAGGGAATTGGCGAGATTCCGTAGTATTATTTCTCCCACATGTACATTCTGGATTCTGGATTTTACTGATCCGGAATCCACCATTCCTCTTTCACTTTCTCTTCTTTTTCAATTCAGAGTACATCTTGAATCTTGAATCTTGAACTCTGAATTATACATTACCCTTATGCACTATGCATTGAGCATTGAGAATTGGACAGTGAGGGAGCAAGTAAATTTGGATGAAACGAGCTGAGGTCGTTGATATAGCTATAATCATCGCTATAGCCATATAGCCTTTGCTATAGTACTGAAAATTGAGTATATTGAGTATATGACAGTATACAGTATACAGTCATACCAAAGATCTAACGATATTGAGACGTACGATGAACTTCCAACTTTCAACTACAACCTACGATACATTTACATGACTTTGTACCTTAAATTTTCTAGTTTCTAGCCTCTAGCCTCTAGTCTGTGTCTGTGTATGCACGAAGGAAATAAACGATTGAAAGTATAATAAAATACTTTACAAAGGAAGTGGGAAGAAAATGGGTTATTAGAATAAAAAACGGAGGGAGAGCAAGGAAGAAGGAGGGAGGGAGGGAGCAATATACATAATGTATAAATGTATAGAGTCTAGATTCTAGATTCTAGATTCTAGAATCTGGAGTCTGGAAAAGCAAAGTGGAGGAGAAAATTCTAGTGTCTAGATTCTAGATTCTGGTGAAACTAGAGACTGGAGACTGGAGAAAGGAGGATGTACCCTTGAATGATCTAGTGAAATATAAGACCTCCATAAGATGAATTTATGTCATATCCGTTTTCCGGTTTGGTTTGGTTTGCTCGAATTTCTGCACCAGAAAAACCAAAATAAAATTGTGAATAAAGAATTTATATACCCAACTATTGTCTGGCTTGACATGGCATGAAATGAAACTCACATATCACTTTACCCGTTACTCTTTACTCTGTACTCTGTACACAATTCTCATGGTCTATGCAGACTTTGGCTATTTAAGCAGTAGACAGTAGACAGCAGAGAGATAACCATTAGCATTGGGCTATCATCCAAAACAAGGAATCAAAAATCTAGAATCTAGAATCTAGAATCTAAAACCGCTCCACTCTGCATGCATATTCAATGTTGAATACATATATCCAAAAGGAATTTGACTAAAATATTGACGATTGACATGAATAAAAATG
The DNA here is from genome assembly GCA_034698265.1 of Sminthurinus aureus. NCBI lineage: Eukaryota > Metazoa > Arthropoda > Collembola > Symphypleona > Katiannidae > Sminthurinus > Sminthurinus aureus. Next base: position 12,639 of record JAQGBH010000286.1, on the reverse strand, counting down.
AATTAAAAACTACAGACACAAAACACAAGCACTTTTTACTTTTGCAACATGTTTTCTGGTAAAATCCTGAATCAGTATATTATTTCAAATTTCAAAGGTTCAAGGAATATTAGTAAATTATCATTATATCCAACAATCCAACAAACTCAAGGTGCTGTCTAAAAAAGGGGGGAAAAGAACCTCCCAGTTCCCAGTGAAAAGAAAAAAGTGTGAGAGATGAGTTTATTTTTGTGGTCATTGGACTGAATAGTGAATAGTGAATGTTGAATAGTGAACTGGGAGTAGTGTGAAAAAAGAGACAGTATCCGTATATGGTATATGGCTATTCAGTACACAGTGATGTGATCTGTGTACAGTGTACACTGTGCAGTGTAAGTAGGACGAAGGTATCATTCACGCTATTGTGCAATTGTAGATACAAGTTGAATAAAAGGCAAATAAATATCCACTATCCACACAAGAAAAAGAGGGAGAGAGAATGAGAATGAGGGCGAAAGGGTATGCTCAATGCTCATAGTGGAGAAGAAAAAAAGAGACAGACATGCATAGAGAGAGAGAAAAAAAAGTAAAAAGGACATGAAAAAGTGTGAACAAATGAAAAAGAAGGAATGAAAAGTAGAAAGTAGCAGAATAGGAATAGAACGAGGAGAAACACATGACTGTGAGTCAAGAGGGAAATACAAATACGAATACGAATACGGGGAGAGTAAAAAATAACCAACCACAGACATGCCCTTGCCGTATATACCTTTTACATACAAACACACACACACACGTTGAATGGTCTAAGATCTACGATGTGTAAGATCTACAATCTACATTCCACCGTACCGTGAAGCTTCTAGTTTGAGTGTACATGTTAAATTGTACATACTACACGATTCGTGTACAGTGTAGGGTGTAGGCTGTAGGCTGTAGACAGATAGAAAAATATGTACAGACGTTGAAGATGGAGATACCAGAAGCAGAAGCAGAAGGAGCGCCAGAGGAAGAAAGAATTCAAGAGGCGCGTCGACGGACAAACTCCAACTCCGACTCTGTGAATTATTCACAAGACACACACAAAGGGCAAATATAATTCAAGCTCGTCAAAATTTCACAAGTCACATGCTGAGAGAAAGTATCAAAAGAAGAGCATTTCTTTTTTCCTATTCTCCTACTTCTCCTCTCATTCCTTTCCATCTCTTCAAAAGACAGGATTTGCGACTCAGAGACTCCTTTGCTATACCAATATCAATACCAATACCAATACTAACAATAATTCTATAGTATTTCTACACTCTTCACTCTACAATCTACACTTTTGCTCCTATATACCCAATCTTTGCCGTACATATCCCTCCTTCTTTGGCATTAGCACTCTAAACTCAAAGTTCACACTCTTTCCATTTTTTACATGTATCTTGTATTGTATTGGGCTGGTTTGGTTTGGACAAAGAGGAGTATAAAAATATGTGTGAAATGTGTGTCGGCGTCCGTGTGCTGTAGTTGTATTTGTATTAGCATTGATATTGATGTACAGTGTATATTGTACAAGTATCACAGGATGTGGATATAGAGAGAGAGATTGATAGATTTTTTGGGTTTGATTTTTGGATTTTGGTGTCTATGCCGCCACATAATAGCAAATATCAAACACCAAATATGAGACACTGCCGACTGCCGACTTGTGAGTGCCGACATCATCATCACCATGATGATCATGAGGATGGCGGAGACTCTAGATTCTAGACTCTAGACTCTTTGGAAAAATCCAATAAGGCATGAAAGACGAATCCCTTTCCTTTTCATCATCTCTTGAGAGTTGGAAATTAACTTTCTCAATCATATCGCCTTTGATGTGGCTCTAAGATTTTTTCTCCTCTGGCAACCAAACCAACCAAACCAACCACATCATACACAAATAATACACATTTCCACTCTCTCTCTCTCCTTTTCCTCTCACTTGGATGAAGAAAACTCCAGGACTCCAGCCCTCCAGGCACCCACTACACTCACTCGCTCTCTCTCGCTCAGCCATTGACAGACTGTATAATGTTCCATTCACACTAATAATAACAATAATAAATGTGAATGTCCCCCACTCCTCCTCCACCTCAAAGTCGTCCTCATCTTCATCCTGCTTCTGGTCCTTGTCCTGGTCGTTGTCGTCATCCTCACAAAAGTCCACCATTCACTAAACCTGCCTCATCTTCTTTTGTGTCAATTCTATACGGATTTTATATACAATTCTTATTCATACATATTTATATGTATTTTGATATGGCGTTTTCACTTCCTTGGATCTTTGGATTTTTGGATTTGCCACCTTTCCTTTCCTCTTGGTGTTTTCATCTCAGACCCCAAATCTCGAATCTCGAATCTCGAATCTCAAGGCTCAAGTCTCTAGTCTCTAGTCTCAAGAATCAAGTATCAAGTCTCAAATCATCATTTTCTACTTGAAAAGATTGTTTCCGTCCCAGTAATTTTCAACACTGAAATCAACGCGAGAAAGAAACAAGGGGCAAAAAAGAAGAGGAAAAGGAGAGAAAACTGGAAAACTGATGAGCACCAAAGAGAAAATAGAAAATGGGGAAGTTGACAAAAAAACAGGATTTTCTCTTCTCTATTAATTCTCACTCTCATCCCATCATCGCATCATCGCATCGGATCGTTTCGTACCGTATCATCCGATCATCCGTCGCTTGCTCCTTCTTCCTTTTACTTTTGCCGACAGGAAGTCCTTCATCTTCTTCCTTTGAGTTTTGAGTTACACATACAACAATCAACACACAACACAAGATGCAGCTCGGATCACAGTCCCAGTTTTCCTTTGATTTCCCATGCCCCAACTATTTCTTTATTTTTCCTGTATGACAAGAGGCAACGGGCGTTGTTTTCTCCTTCTCTATATTGTCTTGTCTATACTAGTAACTCCATTTTATATTTTATATTTTCTATACTTTACCAGTCAAAAGACCGGAAGTCGTCAATCTCTTGGTCATTGAAACAATCCAATCAAATGCCAAATTCCAACATCAAACAGCCAACTTTTACTACTCACACAACAGCATTTGAAGGGCGGAGAGCTGGGAATTGAAAATTGAAAGGCAATTATTACAACGTGAGAATAAAAGCTGTAAAATCAGCTAAAAATGACGACTGTCCAAAATTCAAAATTCAAAAATAGGATTTGATTTGATCATCACCGATTTTCATTCCTATGATAATGACAATGACAATGCCAATGAAAATGATAATAGACTTATCTCAAGTTGGGCCAGTCTCGGGAGCTGAAAAGTGGAAATTGGGAAGTGGGAATAAAACAAGATGAAAAGAATAAAATAAATGGATTTAAAGTCGCATTAAGCGGACGTCAAAGTACGGAAAATGAACAATGAACAAGATGGATATAATGGAATTTTCATAAATGTTTCCACTTGGAATTGTCATGCTAATAAATCAAGGCTCAAAAATCAAACATCAGAATCAAACATCAAAGCTCAAGTCTCAAACGTTTCATACTTACTCCACTCTGAAAACTTGAAGCTGGAAAGTTGCAACTTGGAACTTGGAGCTGGAAAGTTGACAGATGATGAGTTTGAGTTTGAGATTGTGATTGTGAAAATCGGTGGATATACTGTAACACTGGAACACTGGAAATGTACATTGCAAAAGTATTGATTTCTATTTAAAAAGAAAAAGAATAATAATAACAATAGAAATAAATAATAAAAGAAGAGAAGAAAAAGAAGGAAATACATAAATAGACGAGGAGAGAAAAAGAGAGGAAAAGAGAGGAAAAGGGAGAAATGGAGTTGAAGTTGGTGGAAAGTTGTGTATTTACAATATTGAACTTGATACGGCGGGGTGAAATTCTGATATATTGGGCGCAGTCCGTGGAAAATGTGAAAGTAATAGGAGAGCGTAACAATATGGTTGATGAAATGACTGAAAAAAGACGTAGAACGTAGAGGATGGGCATTCACAATGTCATGCGATGCGATGCCATTCTATGACAAATCCCTCCAACTTTACATTTGAAGCTATGACAGTTTCTTTCTTTTGTGTTTTCTGTTTTGTGTACTCGATACTAGATTCTCGATACTCGATACTCAATACTCAATGTCGGTGCTGGATGCAGGATTCTCCTTGTTGATGCTCCAAGTTCTGGCATTCTTTCTTGTTGTCCTTTGTCCCTCCATTTTTTTGTTCTCTCTCTTTTCTTCTCGAGTCGGGATTCTTGATTCTTGATGCTTGGTCCAAATCCTGAAACCTGCATCAAGAATCAAGAATTGCTCATCGCTCAACTTCTTCCCAGCTCTCTTTGATAAAGGATATATGGGGAATCAGGGATGGCGGATGGTCGGTTGGGTTGGGTTGACTTGACTTTCGCAGAGTTGAACCGAGTTGAGTTGAGTTAGTTGCTCCGAGATAAAAAGAGAAGAAAGAGTTATACACACATATATTAGCAATGCCCATAGACAAACACATGTAGTAGGAATGAAAGGAAGATGACGAAACATATCATACTCCATACTCCATATACCATCCTCCTCAATCCTCAATCTTCGATGATTCTTCTTTCTCCTCCTTGTTCTTGTCCTTTTCTCTTTCTTTTCCCATTCAACTTGCCGTCCTTTCTCCTTTCACTCCAGATTTGAGAAATGGTCCGCTTCTTTCTCCATACTGTCTAGTGTCTAGTGTCTAGTATGTAGTGTCTCCCGCATAGTTTCTGGATTCTGGATTCTAGCTCCTAAATGTTACATGTTAGATTTTAGATTCTTTTCCAGACCTTTTCCTCCTCTCCCTTTTGATTTTGGCACATGACCAACGGACTATCGATAGATTTACTCGGTCCATTCCTCTCCTGCTCATCCAAGGCTAAAAACGAATTATGTGTATCTCTCATCGCTCTGCTCTCCAATCCCAACAACCAACGACCAAGAAACAAGGCACAAGTCACCACATTCTTTCGCTGTCATCATGCACAATGTACAATGTACAGTGCATATGGAGTTGAATTCAGAAGGCAGAATCCCGTGTTTTGTCCCACACTGCTTAAAGCTTACGCAAGTGCGTGCACAATGCACATCATGTCATATTGTATGATATGATATGATCCGCGCTCTTTCACAGTTTGCCGTTTACAGTTTACAGTTTACGACTACCGATATTTTGACAATCTTTTGCTTAATAAGGCATGAGGAATTTGGGAATGAAATCCACAATCCAAAATCCACGCTACATGGATGTTCCAATGTTCCAATGTTCGGATTCAGGATGGCTCTACGCTCTACGCTCTACGCTCTACGTTCTACGTTTTACGACATGAAATTCATCCAGGACTTTTGAGTTTTGAGTCAAACATTTAGGCTAATAAAACTGGGACTTTATCTTTTATCTTGCAGTTCACTTTACTCTACATTTTACAGTCCAAATTGTACAATGTGCAGTGCAGAATGCTTGTATAAATAAGCCAACGCCAAATACCAAGGATCCTGCTTGTAAGATAGATGACACCCGAAATTTCCTTTTACTCATACTCATACATGTACAATGTACACAATGTACAATATTATTATTATTATCTCTCTACTCTCCACGCGTGTAAAGTGTAAAGTGTAAAGATTTGCTCTTGGCATATGCACTAGAAACTAGAAACTAGAAGCTGCAAACTACAAGATCTCCGTTTATTATACACATAATAAAATGTTTGTTTCTTTCCCGAGGAAATTTAAATAAATTTGGTATGTGTCCTGTTCAAATGCTCCAATGTTCAAATGTTGAGTGTTCCGCGTAGAGTGTGGAGTTTAGAGTGTAGAGTTTAGTTTCCTGTTATGATCCTTTATGCAGTACATAATATCTGCTCAACTTTTGAACGTTGAACGCAGAATGTTGAGTGTTGAATTCTGAGTGTTGAACACAAGTCTGAAAATTATTACCCTTATTATTTCTAAACTTATCTTATTAGTTTTTCCCTGGGAGGAAAATGTTTTTATATCATTTTATTAAAAGAGGAATAAAATTAGTTTACAAACAAAGTTGAAAGTATTATTATCTATACAATGTACAGTGTACAGAAACTTGTAGGATAACTCTCTCTCTCTCTCTCTCTCTCTCTCTGGATTTTCATTAATTACCAACAAATGAATTTCAATTAAGTCACAGTACAAGTTTTGTGCTAAACACTAAAATCCAGAATCTGGGAAGAATCTAGAATCTAGATGTTGGATTTTAAACTGTTCTGCGAATGAGCTCGAGTCTCGAGCCTCGAGGTTTCCAGCAATGCTCTAAGCTCTAATGCTTTAATAATCTATGTATATTATTCATTCTTCATTCTTCATGTCTAATGTCTCTAGGACGTGAATTATTAATAATAAAGATAAAGCTCTCTTTTTCCTTTTTTACACATATCCCCATTTCCTTTAAATTATTACATTAGTTTAAATCATGTGGGGAGAAAAGATGATAAAATGTACAGGAGTGTACACATTTTTTTATTCCTTCTGTTTCAAATGAGAGAGAGAGTGGGAGTGGGGCTTAGGATTTTGACTGTATTGTATTGGAGTTAAATCGTGGGATTTTATGCCAAGGACTTTGGTGACTTGGATTTTGCTTGTGTATGTTATAACGAATGACTTTTTAAATTCTTCTTAGAATGTAGCTCAAGTTATTGGATTCGGAGAGAAAGGAAAAGAGAAAGAGAGAGAAAAACCTAGAGCATATTTTATTCTGATTTAGGCAACATGTATAACCATTTATTATAATTATTATCCTGTGCGGTGTGCGTACGGCGTACTAAGAACTGAGGATAAAACTGTATAGTGTACACTCGACTCTTCACATTTTACGTACGTTCCATTTCCATTCTAGATTCTAGCTTCTAGATTCTGCTTCACTTGAATCTCCCTTCCTACATTTATTTCTTGAAAATGTACTCACAGAGTAAACTAGAGCAGAGAAGAGTATTTTTATCCACACTCTTCTATATTCCATATTCTATATTCTAGATACTTTCTCCTCTGCCCACTTTTTAACTCGCATGTTGTATGTTGTATGCATATCAAATATCATGTATCAACCCCAAAACAAAATCTCATAAATAAATTCTCCTCTATTTATTCACGCGTACATTTATGTATGCATACAGAATGTATGTTTTAGATGAGACCCAGAAAAATAGCGCCTTATGTTTACTACGTAGCTCCAATATATTTACATGTACAGTGTTCAATGTTCAGTAATAGAAAAGGAATGAGGAGGATGAAGATGGAGTTGAGATGAAATGGGATGAAATGAGATGAGATGAAGTGAAAGTTGTAAAAATGAGTATCTCAATAAACTGTTTTCTCATGTAAGCACTAGACACTAGACACTAGATACCAGACACTGTACAATGTACATTGCATAACAAATATGCGTAAAAGTGTTACATTTTTTACTTATACACCTAACAGATATACCAACGGATCACTGTTAAATATTCCAATGAGCTGTCGTACCATAGAAAGTAGGAAAAGTAACTACATAACAACATGACTCTAACTCTATTCCACATTCCAAATTCCACAATGTACCTTGTTTCTTGTACATTGTACATTCTTTTTCAGCGGGATGGTTAGTTAGTTGGATGAGTGTAGGTTGTAGAGTGTAAAGTGTAGATGAAATAAAGTTGGAGTGGAGAATGAGGAGGAGGAGGAGATGGAGGGAAGATAACCCAATATTTTATTCATATGATAGCATATTATTACCTTGCTACGATAGATAGATTATATTAAACTTCATCCTCTAAACAGAACAGAACAGACATGAGAAAAAAGAAGAAAAAGTGAGAAAAGTCTAAAGTCTAGAATCCAGAATCTAGAATCTAGTGAAAACCACAAAAGAGGGGAAAGTGGCGGATTTGGCATGTGCATTCTTATTATAAATGTGTGCATAATATTATTCCCCACACATTGCTATTTCAATGAAGCACCGACGAAGTGACTCCTGACTCCCCACTCCTGACTGACTACTCACTAGTTTTGGTATTCAACTAGAATCTAGAAAGTTGAAGGAGGATGAGGATGTGCAAAGGAAAGGAAAGGAAAAGTGAGTGAGTGAGTGCATATGCATGTTCAATGTTCACAGTTGACTCAAAATTTATCAGGTATGACTACACATGTGTCTGTCTTCTGTAGCTGGTTTCTGCATGTAGATATGCATTATAAATAGATAAATAGAGGCGGAGAGAAGTTGAAGGACGTGAATGAAAAAAACGTGGACCACGTTCGTTGATATTATGTTAAAACATAGTCGGATGATGTACCTTGTACAATTTATACCACACGCACTCACACATGTACATCTCTATCTAGATTCTAGGTTCTTGGTTTTAGACTGTACATGTACTATGTGTGAATATGCAATTCCATAAGATGCGATATGATGGCAACTAATACTTTCACCACAAAACTACTACTGCTCCTACATACTAGGAGCCAATATTACTTTTCAACCCGCAACAAAAAGTATCTAAAATCTAAAGAGATTCTTCCACAGATACACACACTTTTACTTACTCATACACCACATACGCAACACTCTGTACACTGTACATTGTACATAGTACATACTCGTACTCGTACTCGTACTCATGCTCATGGCGAAAGAATAAGAGCGAGGGTCATTAATATTCAAAACTCCTCGTGAGGAAACTTTGGACCGTAGTTAGATGAAGCGAGGCCACTGCGCTTAAAATTCCAGCGGCGAGCTCCACTTTCAAAAGAATATCAAGATTGATATTCATTGCTCTACGCGACTCTGGATGCTGGATTCTGGATTCTAGACTCTAGACTCTAGCTTCTAGTTTTTTTGTTGCTTAACTCATCCTTTCTCCCTCTTTTTTCACAGTACTTTCTTCTTCCGGCTTCATGAACTCCAAACTCCAAACTACAAACTACAAACTGTACAATGTACAATGTACAGAATTGTATTGGCTTGACTACCAAGAAAAACTACAGCATAATATTGTACATATTATGTACAATGTACATTTTATACAAGGAGAAGACAAGAGACAAGAGGCTGAGAGAAAGCACTTTTCACCTTATACTAAAACATTTCCGTATATTGTACATCGTACACTGACTTGATTTTCACTACATTCTACATTCTACATTGTACATGTTCTACACTCTACACTCTACACACGTTCTCTGGCAGAGTTAGTTCAAAATGCATTAACTCGTCGTCTTTTCTCTCCTGTCCCTTTTCATTCCCCCTTCTCCACTCCGCACAATATTCCATATTCAATCCAATCCAAGCCAATCTAGTTGTACAGTTTTTTGAGCCAAAGTTAAAAGTATTTATGAGTGTACACTGTACAGTAGAGGCAGGCGGCAAGAGAATTGACTTGATCCGTTTTCTCAATTCCCTCCAACAGTTCCAAGAGTTCCAAGAGTTCCAACAGTCTCTCAATTCTCAATTCTCAATTATTAGCTTCCGATTAGGCGAAAGACGAAGGACGACCGACTCGTGTCGTAGAGCGTACAAGTGAAAGAAAGAAGAACGAAGAATGAAGAGGCGATGAATGAAAAAAACTGTAGACTTTAGACTGTATGCTTTAGAATGAAGAGTGTGGTGTGTGGGGTGTGGGGTGTAGAAGCGAAAACAAATATACACAAAGGAATAGCATGAAAATAAAGAGAGAGAAAGAGAAAGTTTGCCATTGCCTTTCCCGGTGGTTTTTTAAAGTTCAACTTTTCTCTTTCTCAAGACTTCTCTTGAGCTGTGGATTGGGACAACTAATTTGGCCGGAAAATAAAATTTAAAGTTTATGTCATATTCTCGAGTCTCGAGCCTCAAGTCTCAAGTCTCTTTTCTCTTTATTCAGGCATCTTTGCTTTTTTGTTGTCTCCACTCGATTCTCGATTCTCTATGCTGTATGTTCTATACTCTATACTCTAGGATTCTAGGATTCTAGGATCTGAGGTTTATGTATTATAAAGGACATTTGTATGGAACATGGAATGGTGATGATTCTACAGTCTACACGTGGTTCTACCGAGACATGGTTTAAGGTTTAAGTTTAAAAGGCTGCTTTGTGTCATTCATAATGTTCCCATTAGGACAAGTTTAACTTTTCACTTTTCTCCATCACATTTTGCCCATCGACTACCAATTATCGACAGCTTGCTCTCCCTTTTGACTTGTACTCTGTGACCTTTGTGGTGATCGTCTGTATACCGTATACTGTGCACTGTGTAGTCGTCAATTTTTTCTAAAAATTAGCTAACCAAACTTCATTTTCCGTTCTCGCTCCTCCCAGAATCCAGAATCCAGAATTTTATATAGAGCGATCCGTGTCTCTGAACTCTTTATTAAATGAGAACCTACCCTCATCTATTACATAGTAAAACTCACATGAGTCTGAGAGAAAGCATGATGCTGATGAGCTGAGCTGTATACTATATACTATATACTATATACTATATACTCTATATCTGAGTGTACCTAGGTAGTACCTACACAGTATAATATATGTGTTATATATTATTTATTAAGTTCCACGGGAATTTTTTACAGAACAGTAAAATGTGCAATATGTACACTGTTCATTGAATATAATATGTACAGTGTACATTGTTCATCCATGTATTTACCTGAGAAGGTGATGTAATAGGACGAAAATATGGACAGTTGTCAACGCGGCTAATGTGGAAGAGTGCGTGAAGAAAACCGCAACGCATCTTGAATCTTGAGTCTCTGATAATTTTCCTTTTCCTATTTATGTATTCTGAGAAATCAGAACTAAAGCATTTTCCTCCATATTATGCATTATGTGTACAGAAGCAACGCGAGAAAATTATTAGTCATACTTTTATGTCATCATACATACATAATAAAATAGTGAATTCTAAGAATACATGTATACCGTACAACATAGAACCAAAAGCCAAAAGGGACATGCTCTTTTTTCTCCTTTCTCGTCTCGTTCTCTTGTACATGAATCCATTATAAATTATAATGCACATTACATGCATAAACCCTTTGTTGTGTTGTGTGATTCTAGATTCTAGATTCTAGTTCTTGATTCTCTAATTTTTTTGGCTGTGTATCGTATTCTATTCAGTACGTCATGACTACTTATTTAGCAAGTGTATTTGAAATTTAAAATTTGAAATACAGTATGAAGTATGATGCACATTCTCCATTCTTTACACCTGAGAAATATTAAATTATCTTTTTTTTCTTCTAGATTTTAGATTCTAGGCTAATTTACACTGTCGGATGTGGAACTATAACAAATGTTGTACAATTCACACTGTACACTGTACATATTTTGACCATGTATCGTGTATAATGGAAAATTGCCATCTTTTTCATTTTTTTGTCTTCTTCTTCCTTCTATTCATGTTCAGTGTACAATGTACAAGAATATTTATTACATAGCATACTTTGGCCTTTAAATTTTGAGGCGTGAGGAAGAGTTACAAGTTACAAGTTAGACCTAGAGCAACAGAAGTTGAGAATCTGACAAGGAGACAACGAGTAATGTAATGATCCTTTTGTTTGTTTATGAACCTATACATATTACTTTTCATTTTTCCATGTCTCAAGACCCAAAACTCAAGACTCTAGACTCGAGATATTTTCTCATGTCTCGTATCAGGTGGGAAAAAATAGTAATAGAGTAAATATATATGATATAAAATGTATCATTATGTTGAATGCTGAATACAGTCTCAATCATATAGTACACCGTACACCGTATAACATGTCTGATAAAAACAGGACACAGTCGAATCATTACAAAAGAGAACTATATTATGTACAATGTAGAATACACGTACCTTCTCAGATTTTTGGAGAGAAGAGAAATCTAATGAGATTCACACAACCGCTAATTTGAGTAACCTTACACCGACGGATAGTTTTATATGTAAAACAGCAACCGTAAGATGAGATAACGAGTACTCGAAATATTTTGTATTTTGTACATATTCACGCAAAAATTTGAAATGTGAGTAATGAGTGCACTCTTCATGAAATAAACGTCAAACGTTGAAATCTCATACATGAATATTGCATGTGTACATTGTACATTGCACATTGTTGCTCTTTTGACTCCAAAACAACAAAAATAATAATGTATTTTAAGATCTTTGGTTTAAATTTTACTTTCAAAAATACACATATGCAAATACATGTTATGTTAGCTTTCAGCTTTGACAGCAAATACCACCTCTGATCAAATATCAAATCAAGTATTAAATTTGTTATAGCCATTTTATTCAACATTCAATGTCAGTTTAAAGGGTAGGAAATGGGAAATGGGAATTTTGATTGTGTTGTTGGCTTGTAAATTTTGACGTTGGTCTTTTAATCAATCGTGAATCAATTGTCAATTGTGACTATAAAGTAAATAGCAAATATATAGATACGTATGTGAAGCTACATATGAAACATGAAACATGAACATGGTCATCAGAAACATGCAAGAGTATTATTTTTCGTTTTTGTAAAATTTTAATTAACATGAACGAACCTATTGCATGTTGTAAATGGGCAGATTGTATCAAAATGGAAAAGGACAACCTAATATAATTAGTACGTCCATTTTTGTTTTTGTGTTTCGGTGGAAACGAAAAATTTGTTGCAAAAAACAACAAGTAC
>JAQGBH010000285.1:0-59475 GCA_034698265.1 Sminthurinus aureus | reverse complement strand
TTCGCTTCCGGAGCCTCAAGCATTTATGCTTTTAAGGCGATATAAAATCGTCACGAAGTGAGGATTTTAACTTTATTACTATCTAAAGTCTAAAGTCTACGCTCCGAGTTTCGACGGTACGTTATATTTTAGTTGTTGCACTGTAAAAGTGTAAAGTTTTAAATAAGTCTGCTACAGGCTCAAGGCTCAAGTTTAAATTGGAACGAGTAAACAAAGTTGCTATTATAAAACTGAAAGGCATGTCAAATGTCAAATCTCAAAGCGTAGCAGAAACGACAAAGAGAGAACGAGAGATGATGACAAAAATGTCACCGGCATTGTCAACTTGTTCAATGTTCAAAGTTCTTTTTACAATATTATTCAGAATTTGGTATTTATAACACAAAAATAATCTATTCTTACGAATTCCTATAATTTTAAACTGGTACGAGCGAGAATAAAAACAATCAGTACCTTTTACCATTCATGCGTATGTATTTCTGTTGAAAAAGTTCAAATATTAAAATAAATTCTGTTCCTCTGTGATATGATCAATGGTCAGTGGTCAGTGGTCACTGGTCAAGTAGAAAAGCAGGGGGTGGAGGTGGACACAGAACCAGCACCAGAAGGGTTTAAATATTTTATTGATAGTCAAAATCTAGACTCTCGACTCTCGAGTCTCTAGTAGCCTAAAGCGTAAAATCAAACGTCAAAGTCAGAACTCTCCCAAAAGTAAGAATTCGGGGAAAGAGTATAAAACGGTACAACTTAAACGTACAAGATACAGATATCGTGAAAACGTTAGGCCATAACCTGATGTTCAGCTCAAGTCAGAGTGTAGAGTGTACACTGTACAAGGAGGGCGAATGTACTGTAGAACACGAACAGATTTGGGAAAGAGGGGGTAGGCAGAAGAAAAGTCCCGGAGGAGCAATAAGGCTGATGATAGATATGAAAAAACATATGCTTGGTTAGTGGTTAGAAAATCAAAATTTATTTTAACGACGATACTCCGCTCATAGCTTTATCGTTGTCTTTATTTTTATTTTCCCTTACGGACGACCGTACAAGAGTACAAGATTACGAGAGTGCACTACAACTTACAACGAAACAGAACGGAATAGAAATAGAACAACAAGAAATGAGCACAGTAACTTGAGACTCGAGACTCGAGACTCGAGACATGAAAAACCATCACCATCTCCTAATTCCCAGAGTCTTTAGATCAGTCAAAGCTATATTTAAATACCGGCTTAAATATAAAATGCTTATCCAATGTCCAAATTTCAGTACATTTTTTCCATCAAAATAAATGTTTTATAATCAGAGAAAATTACGAATTAATTAAATATTTAAAAAACGGTCAATAATATAAAATATAATGGTCAAATAAAGACTAAATAATAGATAAAATCAAAGGTAATAAAATGATTATTTCTTTTGTATTTCAGATCCAGATCTTCTGCTGGATTCCAAGATCAATGTGACTTTATATGTGGATCATCTCAAGACGTGATCATGAGTTCTCCAGCAAGGAAGCGAGAGAGCTCGCATGGAAACGTGCATCAATCACAACAACAACAACAACAACCACATTCAAGTCCAAGCCATCGCTCAGATTTTGCATCCACACTCAAGAAATGGAACGCGCCAGTCCCACCTGTCCTCCGGAAAATTGGCAGAGTCTCCGACTCTCCACTGGGCAAAGTGAGTGATTACTTTCAAATACTATGTGACAATCCTTGCTTTCATGAATCCAGATTCTAGATTCTTGATTCTACAGCATATAGAGAAAAAAGATGAAAAAACTTGGTAAAAGTTGAGAGAATCCAGTCATCCATGAAACAAGTTCATATAATAGAGACAGAGACGGAGATCACACTTTACTTTTCTTTTTACTCCATTCTTCCGTTTTCTACTTTTCTGATCTCTCATATCTCATATCTCATATTTCGAGTCCCGAGTCCTGATTCTTGATTCCATAACTTTGGTACATGCAGTAATAATAATAATAATAATAACACTCAATGTTTCTACATCTATACTTTGACAATCGACAATCGACCATGGACCATGGACAATCGACAATATATGTACAGCGATTTCCATCTTGACTCTGACAAAAATCCAAGATCCAAGATCTGTAGTCCAGACTCTGGAAGAATGATGGTTCCCACATAGAAATTATACAAGCGAGCAGCATGCCTTCCAATCCCTATCCAAGCCAAGCCAACATATACAGGAAAGAACAACCAAAGAAAATCAAACATACGCTACGCATTTTTCTCTACTAACTCTTATAATAAAAGTGCGTACGATCTTCAATATACAGCACACGGCATACCCGGTATACTAAATAATATAAAGGGAGAGGATTTGTTGCAAAAACCCGATTCGGAATTCAACTTGGCACTCTCCGTTCGATCCAAAAGATGCTTGATTCTCGATTTCGATTCTCGATTCCCGATTCTCCTTTGGCTCACGCACTTTTTGGCGTTCTTTTTATATAGACTACAATTTAGTTTGACTAGGTACGTCTACGTGCTCTGGAGTCTAGAAAGAAAAGTTTGCTCATAACTTGATGCGGATGTGGAAATTCTAGATTCTAGATTCTAGAGAATCGCTTTTTGCCACACCATTTTCTCTCGCTTGCTTCACAAATCCCTTTATATTCAGCAGGTAGATCAGTAGACAGTAGACAGTAGACACTAGACACAATATTTCATGCATGAGATTCCAATGCGAATACGAATGAGAACAGGAATAACAATCCCTTTTCCCAGTTTTCCCGTTTCCATCGACATTGGTCATATAATGGCAATGGCGATGCGGAAATGGAGAATCAGATCAAAATGGTGTATTCTGTCTTGTGTCACTTTTGTTTTCACAACTTTTCCTTCACACGCCCTCGCTTTTTCTTCTTCTGGGTTCTGGATATTCTACTCCCGGCTTTAGGCTTCAGACTCAAGGTTGCCGGTGTTTGGTTTGGCGTTGGTGTTGCCTGTGTCGGCGTGATGCGTAGTCTGATTAAGTACCTTGACTTTTGACTTTGACTCTGACTCTTTTTCTAATCCCTCGAGAAGTTTCTTTTTAGTTTTCTCTTAGGTAAGCTCTAAATGACTAAGTGTTCCTCTCTGTTTGTGTTTGTGTTTGCGTTTGGGTGCGTGGGGAAAGGGGCTGAGATTGTAAATGGTAAATGGTAAATGAAAAAAGAGAGGAAGAAGTAAAATATTATTGGCAAACTTGAGAGAGAAATGTTGTGACATTTACCATTTCCCATTCACCATTCACCATTCACCCTTGTAACTTGACTGTTAACTGTAGTTTGACTCATAACCCTCCCGTTTTTAAATGAGTTTTTACCAACATTTTAATGGTAATGAATAATGAATGTACTGAGTATGTAGTGCGTAGTGAGTACTACATAAAGTGGAGTAGTAATCATTACCGTAATAATAATTAAGGGGAAAAGAGTAAAGAGTAGCAGATTCCAGCACTCGTCTTTTAAAGAGTTTACAAAAGTTACTCTCACTCTTTCCCTCTTTCTCACTTATTTTTCTTCTCCTTTTAATTTTCATCATAACCTTTGGACTACAAGCGACAATGAGAGTGGAGAGTGGAGGCTCTGGTATTGTATGTACACTGTACACACAGTCTCAAGTTTGAAGACGGCAGGCTGGAAGGCGGGCAGATGCCTCTTTTAATGAGGAAGCTCGTAAACTTTTCCCCGAAGGAGAGTCAAAGTGTTTGAGCTTATGAAAGTTGCATCACTGGAGAGACTCGAGACTCTAGATTCGAGACTCTAGACTTTTAACATTAATTTTTTCATCGCTTTCATGCACCTACCGTATGTACATTGTGCATTGTACATTGTACACACTACACACGCTCATTCATACGTTCTTTTATTAGAGTGGGCATCAAACTGTCATTGGTTTAAAAGAGGAAGAAGGAAAACATGAAGAATACATCATGTACCCACATCCTACATGTACAAGCTACACGCTACACGCAAGTCATAATGAGTTACGACCCAGATCAGTTGATTCTGACAAATTTATGCAAAAATAGATACGAGTTTAATGGGCTCTTCAAGAGGCGATAAAGACTTGAGGACGATCAAGTTCAAATCTCTCCCTACACTCTACACTCTACACACTGTAATAGTTTACTCAATCATCCTTATGCTTTACGCACTATTTTATCTGTGCATAATATACTTTTGACTTTACACCATTTCCTCTTTGTGCCCGAAATGGAAAAAAATGACTATAGGTTGTAAAACAGTATGGAGTATGGAGTCTGAAAGGTTTATACTGTATAGAAAGTAAACTCAAGTGGTCCTTTTCTCCATTTTTTCTCCCTGGTTCTTTGTCTTCCTCCATTTTCCATTTTCTGTGCAGTTGAAAGTTAAGTTGTGCTCCATTAAATCTGATTGCTACCAAAAACCAAACCAGGAATCATCTTCATCTTTATCAGTTTTTATGATCTAGAATCTACAATCTAGAATCTAGAATCTAGAGTGAATAAAAAAAGATGAAAATATTTAAATGCGGATAGATTTTATCGTTGGATGTTGGATGCACAGTGCATCCATGTCTATAACTGTGAGCTTCAAGATCCTTTGATTTTTAAGAATTTACTTTAGAAATTAATTAATTTGACATTTATTTTGAAGATATACTTATGAGTCAAAATTAATTAATGGGCTGTGGAAATTTTCTGCAAAACAGAGACTACGTCTTATACTGTTGAAAAAATTCAGGACTCCTTAAAAACATGCCTAAATTTGCTTAGCTGTCTTCATACTTGATACATGGATGATTCATACTTGATACAGCTCACATGAAGATAACATAAATTTTGCTTTGATCAGATAGTCTGCGGATAAAACTGAGAAGCTAGAGTGTTTCCCCATGATGAACATTGAACATCCCATCAAATCTAAAATACCCATAAAACATCAAATGTAGTAATAAAATTTATATATTGAAGAAAGTGCTTCTCTCCGAACTCCGAACCGTCCTTTTGTCTTTTGTCTAGTGTCTAGTGTATAGTGCACAATCTACAATCCAGATGTATCAATGGTGATTTTGATCGCTACCTTTATCATCATTTGGTTCTTTTATCTGATGTCTGGATTCTGGATTCTGGATTCTGGCCATTCTTAGATTTTTGAGTACTTTTGTTCACTTTACGGTGCAAAAAATAGATCCACGATAACGGAAGAGTATTTTTCGAGAGATTTTCTCTGCTGGGTCATCTTAATTTTAATAACAATAACAATGTGCAGGCAGCAAAACACGTAAAACGACAAAATATTATTCAGATGAGGTACGCAGAAAAATAAGTAAGGAGCTCATCAACTCAGCAAAAAACCCGGAAGTTGTTAAATTTTTATGATTTTGCCGTCATATTTACTTTTTATTACTAATCTGTATCTTTTGAGTTTTGACTGTCTCCTTTCGTGAAAAACTCGAGCAAACTCAAGTCCATTTTGTAGTAAGATACAATCAAAATCACAAAGTACTCCAAACTCCAAACTTCAACCTCCAAAATCCAGACTTCAACGTCCAAAGTTACTCTGAGGACTGTCATTAACTACAGAAATAAATATTATGTTCACCGGAGACTGCAGATTCTAGATTGTAGATTGTAGATTTATGGATTGGACAAATGTATAAATCTGCACATAAAATATTGTCTTTCCCTGTCTCTATTTCTGTCGCTGTCTGTGGAATCGACATTTTGAAATGAATGTGACAATCAGATTTTAGCCAACTCTTTTATGGGTCGTAAAAATTTGCGAATAAATGTCATCCACGTGGCGACCACGCTCATTGTTCACTGTTCACTATGATACATCAGTCCAAGGGTAGACTGTAGGCTGAGGGCTGTAGGCTGTAGGCACAAGTAGTTAATTTCTACTGCTGTGTTGCACATAGCGGACCATCCTTGTTATTTTTCAAATTATACGCATGTCTGTGTAACAACCGAGGAGAGAAACTAAATACTAGTAGATGGTTTTGTCTTTTTTGTCTACGTTGTTTTTGTCAATTCCACATCTCGGATCCTGCTCATTACCATCATTGTTATTTGTCTTATTATTAGTTTATGCCTAATCTACAATGAATTATGCATCGTATATTATTATATGTGACTACACTACTCATTATAAAATAGAAAGTACTAGCTACTAGACAGAATCTCTGTCATAAAGTCTGTCTGAGTAGTTGTACAGTGGATAGTTTCATATTGTATTTTTGTGTGTCAATAAAGTAAATTTATGTCTGGGATGTAATAAAAATAAGAAACAAACGGAAAATGAGCTAATAAAAAGAGAAACAAGAGACATTCACATCAACTTGACGGAATTTTTATCACATTCGAGAACCAAGATTCTAGATTCTAGATTCTAAATTCGAGATTCAAGTCTTGAGTTTTCTGTAAAATCCTACACATGGACAAGTTAGAAACCTCCGAGTTGAAATGACAAGCCATATCCTGATTATCACCTCATTTTCATTGGTGAAATGACAATTAAGAGTAGAGTATACAGCATTGAGTATTGAACATTGAGCACGTGCTGTTCAAAATTAAAAAGAGCCGTCATACATTTTTTTGCAATGGGAAGGAAATTCAGGCAACACAATAAGAATAACAATACACAATACACAGTGCAAAGTGTTGAACAAGAGTTTCATTTATTTTTCGACAGGATTGGAATGACAAACTTGTTTGTCTTTTGGCTTTTGGCTTTCACTAATAATTTGACTTGATCCGTGTAGAGTGTAGAATGTAGACAACACAATAAACAAGATACAAACAGTGCCTTTTACTTTCCCTCTGACTTTTTCCGCCTTTTCTGTTTGGTGTAATTTTGAAGTGTGCGGATGGGCCTCATATCTACATTCTACATGTAAACTGTCTCTTTGCTGTTTGCTCACATTCATTCATAAGCTAATAGTTAAGCTGTGACTTGAGCATTGAGCATTGAGCACCGGGCTCCTCATTCCTCCACTCTCTCTCTCTTTCTCTCTCTCTCTCTCTCTCTCTCTCTTTGGTTCTCTCAAGGGAAAGTTGTTCTGTTAGCCCCGCATCCAACATCCAACATCCAAAATCCCCTCTCTCACTTGTGAATTGTGAATTGTCAACTTGTGATGCCAGATCTATCTACAAATTTACGGAATTTATTTAGGGAAAACTCGAGCATAACACAGACAAATACAAAGACAAATCCAAATGAATGTATACATGTATACTGTATACATTCATTTATGTGTATGTACCTTTTACAATATACAATATACAGTGTACAGTGTACAGTGTATAGTTTACAAAAAGGATGGATGAAAGAACCCAGGGCAAGAGAAGGAGCTGAGCTGAGGAGAAATAGAGGGACAATGCTACGATCTGGGATGAGGAGGATGAAATGAAATATGTAATCCATTACAGTTGACTTTCAGCTTGGAAATTAGTCGCCGACTCCGTGTCATAACATGAAAAACCTCGTTAAACACATATCCATACATTTTTCTTTGTCTGCCAGCACCCAGCACATTGCAGCACAACAGAGATCCACATTGTACACTGTACACTGTACGGAAATTCATATAGGAGAAAAGGGGTTCTTCCCTTTTCCATCATCATCCTCTCCATTCTCTCCATATCCAATCTTACGCGTCTTAAACACCACACCACATCACACCACTCTAACACTAACACTAATTTACACTGTGCATTGTGCCTTTTGCATACTCCATATATGTACTTCTGCGTACAATTTACACACATGTTTCCACTGCAGACTCTCCAGTCTCCACAGCTCTAAATTTTATTTAGATTTCATAAATAAAGACGTCAACCTCCAACTTTTAACACATGCACCAACGTATTTGCATCCATATTCTAAATTCTAGATTCTAGATTCAGCACTGCACACTATTCGTCGTACTCCATCCTCCATTATGTCATTAGCACACGCTCCTTTTCCTCGCAGAGTTGAAAGCTTACTTTTTTCGCAGAACGAGTCAAGAGTCAAGAGTCAAAAGCCAAGCCAAGAGCATCGAGCTCAAGCACAAAAGAATGAAAAGGAAAAAAAACCTGTCGTCATCCGTCCTCTGACCTCACTTTCCGCTCTTCAACATCCAACAACACTGATACACATTTATGAATTCGAGACTCGAGACTCGAGACTCCAGACTCCAGACTGAGTAAGAGTGAGACTATTCAAAAGAACTGGATGAAAGAAGTGGAAAAGTAAGGGAAGAAGAACAAGAGATCTCGCAAGCCATTAGATTGTGATGAAGTAAAAAGCTATATGACTTTATTTATAGGGGAGAAAAAAAGGAAGAGGAAGGGAGAAAACGCTCAGAGTACATTGTGTACTGTGCTGGATGTAACTGAAACTAAAAGTGTACCCTGTGTCATTCGCCATGAGGTGAGTTGCCGTTGTCCTTGTCGTTGTGCTTGCCGTTGTGCATGTACATTGACTGATGATAAGTGAAAAGTGAGTATAAGTGCCAACTGTGAGCTGTGAATTGTGAATGGGTGAGGATTGAGTGAGTACAATGTGCAATGTATGTGAATGCGTGTTGCTGGTTCATGGCCCATTGTACTTTTCAATCCCTTGTCTCTCTTCTCTCTTCTCTCTTCCTTTGACTTTTACCCTGTGAAAAAAGTGAATTAGAGCTATTAAGCTCTTAAATACTCATGTACAATACAGCTTACATTCTATATTCCACTTACGCACAGAGTGCGAAAGAATAAGCCTGATGGAGTAAAATACATGAAATTCCATCTCCAACTCCGACTCTACCGGCTGCCGGCTACCGACCTTTGCTCGAAATAACTAAAAACATTCCTTCTTTCTTCCTTTTTAGAGCGTACGCGATCCAGAATCCAGAGTTTACTCTCTGTAGTTAAAATGATGTAGATTGTATATGTAGAGTTGCATCGTAGTTCTGTCGCTTCCTTTCTGCAGAAAAATAGCACAATGACATGAAAATTGAAAAAAAAATGCTCGTGGTTTCTTCTGGGTTGGTTCTTTTTTTCATTCTTCATTCTACATTCTAGATTCTAGATTCTCAATACATTCTGCATTGGATATTGAAGTCTATTGGAGTTTTCTTGAGTCTCTTTATTCAGTTTCTCATACATATTTCGTATTCATTTCAGCTTGGAGTTCTTTCTGCTTTCACTTTCTTTTCGTGGAAAAGTGGAAAACATGTACAATCTACAATGTAGATTCTACATGTAGGAAAGAGAATGGAAAAGGAGATGGAGAACGTGAGCAAGCTTCTTGTCTCGTCAAATTAAATTTTTACTCAGAAAAGAGGGAACGAGGCAGCTCAGTTGAGTTGAGTTGAGTCAGTCAGGCTCTGACATCTCAACAAGAATGAAAAGTGAAAGGGAAATGCTTGGAGCTAAAATAGACTAGACTTGTGGCTTTCCCCGTTTTTTCCCTTTATTCTCTTCGGGCTTGTCTATGATTCTATGCTTCTCAGTCTGGCTCTGACTCTGACTCTGGCTCTGCCATTTCCATTGACTCTTTACTCTTTACCCCACGGAGAACTGCAGAATAAAAGAATGAGAAGGATCCAAGAACTCGAGAACGAGAAAGAAAAAGCGCGCGAGAACAAAGGTGGCTTTCTCTTTTCTCTTTCATTCCTCATTTTCCTTGACTAAGGAATTGACATTTACAGACATATGGCTAATAGCTCTGCGGAATTCCAACATCCAACAGCCAACAGAATGACATGATATCAAATATCATTAGCATTAGCATTAGCATTAGACTCAGCCGTAGCCTTAAATTTAACATTAGATTAGTCGAGTTTGAACATGAATACGACATTTGTGATCTGATCTGATGAGGTTTGGTTTGTGGTGAATTTTTCTAACAAAGTAGATGAAACCACAAAATACACCTGAATAATGGAATAATTTTCAAGAAAATCATGTCAATGCAATGCCAGGAAAATAATGTAATCATAACCCTTTACACTCGCAACATTGCATTACTGTTAACTGTTAATTTACTCCAGTATGCCATAATATTATTATGGTGTTTTACTGTCTATCCATAAACTATTTGCCGGTGAACTTTTGAATTCTCCATACAAATGAATGGAGAGCGCGAAAGTTCACCGGCAAATAGTTTATGGATAGACAGTATATAGCATCAAAAGTCCAAAATTCAAAGCCACCAAATCAAAAGAAATACAATGTTTATTTACGTTGGAATTATTGTATGAAAAGAACCCGAGCCGTTGGCCGTTGGCTTTGACAGTAGAGCAAAACAGGTAAATTATAAATGGTAAATGGTAAATTATACCCTTCAACATGAACCATAAACCATAAATACATAATAAATATTACGACTTGTGAACTGCGAACTGTGGACATTATAGGCATTAGACATTATATTTCTGTTCGCTCTATTTATTGTTGGTCATAATAGTAATTACACGGTGCGTATCACAATGTACAACGTGCAAACTCTGTTTTCACGTTCATGCTCAATGCTCAATGCTCAGTACTCAATACTCATATTAATGTAATTATACATGTTAAAGTAGTCGTCAGTGATGATGCACACATGAAATATGGAATGTGTTTCAAAGGAACATTTTATTACTCTATTATTATTTGGATGGGGATTTTAATTGCAATTTTAATGGTAACGGTCCAAACTCCAAACTCCAGAGGATGATGATGTGTACACTGTACATGTAAATCCAGAAAACATGACTTTGTCTTTAATGAAAGTTCAAGGTATGAATTGGAATCAGAGTTGTGCTATTTACTATTATTTAGTATTTAGTATTTACGCATTCATGCCATTGTGATTCATATTTGAATCTGGATGTGAAATTCCTGTGCATAAAGCATAAAGTAGAACGAGTAAGAGTTAAGAATATGAAAGTCAAGCCAATCCAAGCCAAGCCAAGCCAAGCAAGAGTCAAATCCTTGATGTAGTGAATAGTGAATGGTGAAACATGCATTTTACACCACAAACTGCAAACTTGAAACTAGAAACTACATGTAGAGTTAATTATGCACAAAATGAGACACGGGTATGAATAACAAATGGAAGAGTGTCCCTTTCACTCTTTGACAATGCGTTTGGTTCTCCCTCTTGCTCTCCTTTTCCTTTTCCTTCTGGATGTGACGCAAGGGCAGCAAGATGATCAAGCATAGCCCATAAGTGAATGAATAAATGAGTGAAACTCTCCGTAAAGGTCACCCTAACCCAGGCTAATCCGTTCTTGCTTCTTTGTACGTACAATGTACAATGTACAACCCATGTTGTATGTCTAATGTATCTTTTACTCTGTTGTTATAATTATAATTAGTTGCATATCCAACTAGTGTATCTATAACTTGAACCTTGAGACTTGAGGCTTGAGTCTTGAGTCTGTTCAAAATCTACAGTGTAATAAATCCTTGTTGGTCTCTTGCGTGTCTCTGTCTGTGCCTGATTTTGTATTGTTATTGTATTGTTAAGAGTAGGAGACATGTGCATAAATACACAAATACATCATCTTGAGTCTTGAGTCTAGAGTCTAGAGTCAGGAGTTATTAATAATAAATATAGAGGATACAGAGTTTCTGGTGTGTGTGGTTGTTGCTTGTTGGTTGTTGGTTATTGGCTGCCGGTGAGTACAAGTTCATTTGTCACTGTTCCTTTCTCGATGGGTTGCATCCATAAATATTGCACTTTTCCCTCAATGTACAATCTATAATCGACATTCTACATGTAGTGCACCCTCAAACCTTAGTCAAAATCAAATCGTGCACTACACATTCACAAAACCTGCTAGTTTGCAGTTTGGAGTTTCCAAGTTTCAGTGCATTTAAGCACCTTTAGTTCCCCAATTATAGAATTTAATGAGTAATGTTCTCCCGTGTTTTGCATCAGTAAGTTGTAATAAACGTCAAGTTTAATTTTCTAAATACAAGTACTTGAAATAAGAGAAATTTGAAATCTTAAATCATCCCCTAAAATGTACCAAAAATAGAACAAGTCATTTTTTATTCTCTTTAGATTGTATTACGTCCACAAGTCAAGTGTTCAAGTGTTTTCAAGTTTCTTAACGTTCTCTAGATTTGGGTGCATTCAGATTTCAGATTTTTTACATTTAGATTCTAGAGTGAGAGTTGAAGGGGGTTGATGATTATAGCTTGCCTTTTCTGCATCTCGTGAAAGAAAAGTGATGTGATCTGGAGAATTTAGAATGGAGAAAGAGAACTAGAAAAGAGAAATCTTTCTCCCAACTTTTACACGCACAAGGCTTTACTTTCCACTTTCTGCTCTATACTCTCGACTGTCTGCTGCTTTACACATTGTGCGAGTTGTCCTTGTAGTTTCAGATTCAGTTTTGTGGGTGTCTGGAGGAAATGTATGCAGTAGGCATTATTTTGTCCAAGGGTATCCAAAGTACATGTACAATGTACAATGTTAACGTATTTATCTTTTTGGTCATATACAAACACAATACACAATACACAACATACAGGGAACCGGAGATCTCAGCGGAGAATATTGTATTCATGAGATTCATTTCGTAAACATGAGGTTAGTGAGAATGCAATGGAGAAAGAATTCTTCTGATGCTTCTTTTGTGCACGTCGGAGCTGAGAAAAGTAGAAGAAGGAGAAGGAACTGCACTACTGTTGCATTGAATTCATCTACATTGTAGATACTAGATACTAGATACTAGATACATGTGTATGCAACTCTCGTAATGGTTTTTCCGGATGAGAATAAAGACAGACAGAGAAAGGATTCTTCTTTTCTCCATCTCCAGAAAAAAACGGAAAGGAAGGGATAGAAAACCCAAACAGAATCAGAATCATTTCCACTCTCAGTCTCTCACAGAAACTTTTGTTCTTTTCTCCTTTTGCTGCCTTTTCTCCCATCTTCCATCTTCCAGCCTGTTTAAAATTCCCAACCGTTTACATCTCTATATTTTCTACGTGCGATCCACGTCCGCCTTTAAATTCGCATCCACCATCCACGTCCAGATTCCACATTCTCTATTCCAGATTTACTCTCAATTCTTCTTATTCTTTCCGCTTTTTCCGTATTCATACTCTTATTTCTTATTCCAATTCAAAGTCTAAGTCTTATTTTGTGTATTTCCACCATTCTTTTCCATTCTAAATTCTACATTCTACATTCAACATTCTAAGCCACCCGTTCCGCTCTCACTTTAAATCAGGAAAAATCTCGGCATTTCCTCTCTTGTGATTTCCCAGTTACTCTTTTCCTAGATTCCTCCTTCCAAATTATCCTAGAACCAAGATCCTAGTTCCTAGATCCTAGTGCATTGAATACACAAGCACAAAACAACACAAAATATCTAAAATCTGCACTCTACACTATACACAAATACCAATATACAAATTCTCCTTCTTCTACACACATAAGCTTTGAAATTTTTACTTGAAATTGTTATGTCTAATAATAATTCTGAAAATTTTTTGGAAATTATAATATTTTTACACTCGGTTTTGTGAAAGCAGTTTTAGTTTTTTGATGCATTCAATGACCAAACTCAAAACTCAAGAACAAGAGGGATAACAACCAAAACCCCAGACCCAGATTAATAATGCAATGAAATAATAAATGACCTGAGAAACCAAATCAACGGATGAAGGAAGAGGGGACTTTTGAATTCAGAACTTAGAATTTAGAATTTGAATGAGTTCCTCTAACTCAAACTCTCAACCTAACTTTCACCGCCAACGTTTTAAAATCTCCGCACCCAAGTCCAAAATAAATGCACATGCTTTTTACTGATATTTTGTGTGTAATATGAAACAAAATTAGCGTGCATTTATATAGTATAGGAAGCTGAAAGAAAAAGGAAGGCAAGTGGTCACTACGATATTTGCAGTAAAAGCTACATAAATGTTATCCGCAGTCATTTTGTAATAATTGTTTTACTTTCTTTTACCGTTTGGATGAGAAAGAAATAGAGAAGAAAGAAGATGGTGGGAGGAGGAAAATGAAAAATATTGACTAGAATCTAGAATCTAGAATCTAAAGTCTAGAATGTAGAGTTTAGAGTTTAGAATCTGGAATCTGGAGGAAATTATCCAGAGCCTGGAACAAATACATTGAAACACATTAGATTAGATTTCAGATTTCAGTATGGGAAATGGAAATCTAATAGTAATGAGCTTATTACACCTCCACCATCATAAAATCTACATTTAGATGCATTTACATTCTACACTCTACACTCTACATCATACGGTCTACATCTTATTCTTCTCCAGTCTCCAGTTGAGCTAGTCAATGTGTATGCGTGTATGTACGCAGGAATAGAGGTGGTATAAAGTACAGAGTATGTAAGGCATAAAGCCTGTATCTAAACTACGGGAGAAAAATCAGTAGGGAGATTCTTCTACTTTCTCCAACGTCGGCTGAATCCGTATTTGATTTTAAAAAGTAAGGGAAAAAGCTCCATGTTGTTCCCAGGATAAATAAGAAGAGGGGAAAGTCTTACGCACTCACAGTTCTTTCTTTCTTTATACGTGCACGATGTACAGTGTACAGTGTACAGTGTAGGCACATTAGACTTTTCTTTTTTGCCCTTTCCAGTTTCTAGTTTCTTGTTTCCAGTGTACTTGAAGAATGGAGCGGAAATTTCTTTCTTTCCTTGCCGTTTTCTTACAGACTTTCTCTCTTTCTCTCTCTCTTCACACACACAGACACACAGAGAGAAAAGTCTTCATTTCAATTCGGTGAATTTCCATGTGGAACGACTTGATCCATGAATACAGAATACAGAAGGCAGAACGTAGATACATTGTATGTATTTGGACGTGTACAGAGAAGGAGAAGACCAGAGGAGAAGAAGAGAAGAGCAGCGAAGGAGAAAGCCCCTACGGTAATTATTATTATTATTACCTTGAGAGGTGTAGTTTTAGATAAATTTTCTATGGTTTCTTCCATCCCTGAGATAATCAAGTGAGCCAACCAACCTCATACTAAATGACTGGCACGCATAATAAAAAAAGTGGGGTTCCCTTTCTTTTCTTTTCTCTGTTCTCCAGTCTCTAGTCTCCAGTCTCCATGTCTCCGCTTTTGTTTCACTACATTACCTGCTTTGCTTCACATCCGAGAGTCATTATTGTGTGCTTTTCTCCACATTTCCATATTTCCTACATAATCTGTAATGTGGATAGTGGAAAGTCGAGAGTGGATGGTTGATGGTGGATATTCAGGACGTGGAAAGTGCATCTTATGGTCTTATGTACACAGTACAAGCTGTACAGTGTACAGATTCTAGATTCTAGATGTACATTGTACATGGACATGGAATTTAGATCAAGATGAAGAGTGAAGAGTGCACAGGAGATGAAATCTCTTCTTCATGAACAGGGAAAGGAAGGGAACGGATCATTATGAATCCATGTAGACTTTGTTAAACACAACTCTCCTCCGCTTTCTCCTTCACTACACTACATTACATTATATGAAATGACATTATGCACCTACACCTACATAATTTTTGTTATGCAGTATAATCCAAAATCCAAAGGCCAAACTGGAATCTGGAAACTCCGTCATTTGGAAAACATAAGGCTTCTTAACAATAAATTAGAGAGTCATCGAGTGTAAATGGCATTTAATCAAGCATGATTCTAGCGTGAAATTACCTTATAGATAAACTTCATCAGCAGTCAGCAGCACCAAACCAAACCAAACCAAGCCAAGCCAAGCACAACGCTTATCAACTACCAACATTATGAATAATATTAGGTATACAATCTACAATCTACAGCCTCATGTTT
Organism: Sminthurinus aureus; assembly: GCA_034698265.1. Taxonomy (NCBI): domain Eukaryota; kingdom Metazoa; phylum Arthropoda; class Collembola; order Symphypleona; family Katiannidae; genus Sminthurinus; species Sminthurinus aureus. The sequence goes on along the minus strand of JAQGBH010000285.1, from coordinate 43,686 downwards.
TCTCCTACAAATCTACTGTTTAAATGACAACGACACTAATTTTTTTCTACCATCAAGTTTAATATGCTGCGTACTATATACATTTCACATTTTTCATGGTTCATGGTTCAGGATTTTCACATTTCCATTTCCATTTCCATTTTCTTTTTATGTACAAAACAGAGTAAAGGACAGTTGCGCTGGCTCTGACTCTGACTTTGGTTTTGGTAACGTGCAAAAAATATTGAGGAAAAAATTAAACAGACTTGTGGATAAAAAACGGGTAATTTTTATCTTTATCTTGTGTAAGCTTAATCCTTCAATCTTTCGTCCATCATTCGATAATCGTAGCATCAACTTTTACACAATACAAAAACTGCTCTTTCTTCAGATCTCTGACATTTGGAATTAGGAATTGCGAGTTTTTTCATGCTTCTCAGAGCGTACGAATCTAGAATCTAGAGTCTATATGATCTCGTGCACTTGTTCTGCTTCTCCTTTTCTCTGATATCTTAGATCAATGTCCTGTGCATGACTGTTGAAACTAAACTCTCGAATATTGAATCTTCAACTCAACTTTTTTACATTCTACATTCTACTTGAATTAACCTGACTCGGCTTGACTTGGCTTGATTTAGTTTGGTTTGGCTTTCAAGTCAAATTGGCATTACGCTGAGATGTGACAAGAAATAGAAAAACAGAATTGACGACTGACATGTGATTTGCGATTAGCAACTTTGAGCTTCCAACTTCCAGCATCAACTTTTGCATCGCTTTGACTCTTCGACTTTTGACTCTTTGATTTTTTGACGTTTTGCTAATGGATAGTGACTGCTCGCAGCAAACGTCAAACAAAAGAGATTACCTTTGTATTTTTTGCCCTGTACCTTCTTTAAAACTGTTTAAAACGTGTGAAAAGCTTCAAGGAATTTTGGTCTGAGTTTAGTGTAAAAACACAGTTTGAGTTGCTATTTTTCCTGAATAATTTTGATACATTTTTTGGTAAATCGGAATTTCGGATTTTTCTGGAAATGTTTATGAAAGAGCGTTTGTTTTTTGTATTTTGTTTGGGCCTTGAAATGTATGTGTATTGTGTGTACTCTTTTCTGTCCAGTTTCCTGGAGAAATTCGTCCATGTATTCGTGGACGCGGATGCCGACGTGAGCTGCCACATTGAGAATCCATTCGTCTTTTATTTTCATTTTCATGGGCCTATACTCTATACTCTATAATCTATACTCCATAGCCTATATAAACGACATACATGTTTTGAGCAGAGCAATATATCCCGTTCTTCACTTGACTCTTTTTCAATTACGAAAATAGTCGTCCATTGAATTTTTCTATTTCGTAGATATTTCAGTTTACAAGTTAAACCTTGGAAATTGAACCTTGAACATTGCATATCCAGTTGTTCTTTGTGCTGTTGTCATTATTGTTGTTGAAAGGGAAAGGAGTAAACTGCAAAAAAGGAAAACGAGAAAAAGAGAAAGGACAATGCTGTGAGGAAAAAGGAAAACAGAAACCGAAACCGAACTGGTACACAAAACAGAATCAGAATCCGAATCTCTGCCTCAATTTAAAGGCACCTCGTACAATCCGGATACACATCTTGAATCTTGAATCTTGAGAACGGGTGGAAGCTAAACGTTGGTATACCTTTCACATATTGTGTATTCGGTACTCTGTACTCTGTCCTACGCACAATATACATTATACAATGCATACTCGTCATTTCAATTGGAACAAACTGTAAAGAGAAAAAAGGGAAGAAAAGGGAAAGGCCGCGTATGGAGTACAACTACAATCCAGAAATAATGGAAGAAAGGAGAGAGAAGAGGCAGATTTATAATGCATTGAAGCAGGAGCAAGAAACATCATGATTGATAGTTGAAGAGGCAATCAGGCATCGGAATAGGAATAGGAACGGAGGAGGAAAAAAGTGAAGAGTAGAGAAAAAAAAAGAGCGTCTCAACTCAGTTCAGTCTCGAGGACTGAACTCAACTCAACTATTCTACCCCTTCTTTTCCAGTCTCCAGTTTCTAGTCTCCAGCCGTATAAGAAAAATAGGAAACTTGAGTTTTTCTATTCTTCAGTTTCAGTTTTCATTCAGGACTTGGTCATGTTTTTCCTTCGCCTTTTTGTTGGCTGTCAGTGGCACAGGAGCAAAATTGTACAGTGTAGAGTGTAGAGTTTAGACTGTAGACTGTAGACTGTAGAGTGTAGAGAGAGAGACGGAAACGGGAAAATCATTATTATTATAATAATGCAGAGCATGGCGTAAGGAGCATGGAAATATGTCTGTATATCCGAATTCTATATTCTAAATTCTACATTTTATTTTACATGTTGGCTGAGAGCTGACTTTGTACCAAATCTATATACACTGTAAAAAACAAACGCATTGGTAAAGAAGAGAAATAAAATCTAAAATGCAAAGGAAATCATCATATCAGAAAAAAGAAAAGGAAAAAAGAATGGAGAAAGCACAAATTTTCTCGATTTTCCCCACAATATTATACGTTCATACATTAACATTAGATGTTGGCGGGTGGCTCAGTTTGGTGTTGCTGTTGCTGTTCACATTTATGTTGATGTCGAATTTCAAATTTCCAGTTTCAAGTTTCGACATTGACTCGACTGAGCTGAGCTGATGCGGATATGAAACAAATGTAAATTTTTCACAGAGTGAATGAATGGAAATTCTACATTCTACACATCAGTTTTGAGTTCCGAGTTTTGAGATGTGAGTGAGACTTGAAAGTTGAAGTTGAGGTAGATCTTTACCATTTACATCCCCATGGGTTTCTCCTTGTTCCAACTTCCAAGTGCAATGTGCATTGTGTACTCGGATGTATCCTTTCTGTGCCCAATTCCATGTATCTACATTCTACATTCTAGATACATTATACATTGTGCCTATTGCATGTGCCTACTCTTTTCTTTTATACATGACACTGTCGAGAGTCTAGATTCTAGAGTCTAGATGAAACTGAAATTTCCTCATCTTCCACTCACTCAACTGGAGGATGCACCACACCACACACGCATCAAGCCTTCACACTGCACTGCCACCACCACTGCCACTGCGACTGTAAATGTATGAATACTGAATACGTTAAGAGTTTGTCTTCTTTTCTCTCCCTGTCTCCTCTAGATTTTCATCCTTTCATCCACCTCATCCCGAAGTAGAATCACGTCCTCTGCCTCCCACTATCTATCTACGCACTATTTCTGCAAGTTGTAGAAATTCTAGACATAGAAATAGAAATAGAAACCTTGTGCGATACAATACGAAAAGGAAAACGAATCCGTTATGAATTACACTGGTATCAAATAAGAGGAGAGCAAGAGACACAGTGCAGATATGCACATGGTGCATGGAGCATGGAGCATGGACATATAGTTATAAGTTAAGAGATTGTTATGATATATTTTGACAGCAACTATTTTTATTTTTCACCGAGGGTTCCTTCCTCTTCTTTTCATCTTATTTTCTCTCTCTCTCTCTTCCTCCTTTTGTCACATCCGATCCCGATTCATCCTGACAATGAAATGCATTGCATCTTTGTAATAGGTATACAATACACAATACACGTTGTACATTGTACAATACTTGGATATGAAAATACATATCTACATCTGTTTATTCTCTAGATTTTCTGCATCTCTTCCGTTTTCAATCTTAGTTGAGAACCTGATTCACACTGGGATGATGAAAAGAAATACAAGGTGCATACAAAAAAAGGGAGACAACAAATACAAAAAATCGTACAGAGACGGATATAGATAGAAACATGAATATTCATGGATTTTGATAAATCTACCAGCTTATGAAAATCAGAGAAGGTTAACACTAAAGCCCTCGTCATTTTTGTATACTCCACTCTCTACACTCTACAATCTACAATTTATAGAGGTTCAGATCTCCGATCTCAGCTCAGCTCAGCTCTGCTCTGCTTAGTTCTTGAGTTGTCAAAATCAACACCACCCCAAATTTTTTAGGATACGAAAAAAAGTTTTTAATTTATTAGAAAGCCTCAGCGTCAAGAAAACAATCTGTAAAAGTAGCTGTGCTTTTATCTTAAGTCATTTAATTTTTAAATCAAATTTCTCATGTACATCTTTTCCTAGTATCTAGTAACTAGTATCAAAGCGTAGATAAATATGCGGATAACTTTTATATTGAAATGAAGAGATCGTGACACTAACTGACTAAAACTGAAAAAAAAACTGGACTAGAAAATACATAATAAAAGTAAATAAATTGGTTACCATTTTGAAGTTTGATTTTAATTGTGACTGCGATTGTGATATTTGTAGATCTATCTGTATATGATGATTAGAAAAAGAGGGAAAGTTTAGATACTATACGTAGATACACAATTGTATTGAAATTGAAGCAAAAGAGCAAGAGAAGAAGAAACCGGAACCGGATTTGTCCCATAAACTGGCTGGTACTGATGCCGGTGATGCATTCTATGGAATTTCATGTCTCAGAGTTGAAAAGTATGCGGAAAAGGGAGGATGGCAAGTTTACACATAGTTTCTCCTTTCTCTTCGTTTTGTTCACAACTGATGGATGCACCAGTTCCATACTGATATAACGTGGACCTTTATATTTACGCTGAAAGTTGAAAGTGTAATATTTAATGATTGTACATTGTATATGATGCATATCGGGAATGTGACTTGAAACTTTCTCCAGTCTCCATTCTCCATTCTCCATGCACACAGAAGTACGTTGAGGCACAAGTTGTACACAAGTGCATTTTACGCACATGTTTAGCGGTACCAGTATTATTGTCTCTTGTCTGCATGTGAAAGCATATGCACGCATTATATATTATTTTGTAAATGGAGGTGGAAGTTAGACAACTGAGGATGGAGCTGGATTCTGGATTCTGGATTCCGATTTGGATTTAGTGTAGACTAGAGTAAAGCGTAAAGTAGAGAGAACAAGAGAAGCGACATTGAACTATTTAGAAGTTGGGTGTGCTGTAATAGATGTGTTAGAGTCTAGAGTCTAGAGTCTAGAGCCTAGAGCCCAGAGTAGTGGTGGGTCCCAGATGGTCGTAATCTAGGAAGCAGGGGGTCCTCTCTTCCTCCATTTTATGCGCTTTCAGATTGAAAACTTTTTTATTCCTTTTTTCGCTCCCACTTTTCGAGTAGTGAGATCGATCCTTCTTCTCTTCTTCTCCTCTTCTCCTATTCCTTACACAAAGAACATCAATATACATACACAGCCGAAATTTTACTGTTGAAAACAACTCAGATTTTCCAATCTTATTCCATTCGAATTCAAACCAAGTCCAATTCCAAATCTCTGCTTCAACTACCGATATTCCTTATAGTCACCAGCACCAGCACCAGAGCCAGAACCAGTATCAACACCAACAAATACTCTCTATCTCTTCTTCTTTTCTCACTGTTGTAAATATATACAATATGCAGTGAGATATCTACTTGGGAATAAGTACTCAGTTTATGCATGTGCGTTTACTCATTCCCAGCACCGGTGTCTCACCGTCTCAACGTGTCGATGTCTTGTTGTCTCCCTCTCATTGTTTGCCTCATTTCTCTTTCTTCCCTCTTCCTCTCATCTCTCTGTTATATTTCATGTTGTGTTATGTTTTGGGGATGATCATGGATGATCAGGATGAACTGTATGATGCGTATTATTCTGCTTGTTCTATTCTGTTATTGTGTGTGTTGTCGTTCCTGTTCTTTTTGTCATGGTTATTGTTATTGTCATTTTCCAGGACATCTGTGAGATTTTACGTAGCAACTTCAAACTCCAAACTCCAACGTCCTCTCAATCTCTCGATATCTCCGGTTTGGTCACATTTTGGCTATTTTGGGGTTTCCCCTATGTTCATTTGTAGTTTTTATTCCGTTTCTTGTGTTTTCTTCATTTTCATCAAGTGTGTGATAAAACTGGAGGAAGCGTAAGTTTTTGCCAGATTTTTCCCCCTGATCTGGGCTTTTGTATTTCTAAACCTCTTTACTCTATAGTCAAGAATCTAGAATCTAGAATCTGGAATTGTTTTTTATAATTTTATGCGGTTTCACCAGTCCACGACTTGACTTAAAACTCATTAAGAGATGAACATTGAAAACTTGATTGTTTTGAGTAGTGAATGGAATCTGATTTGCAGAAAAGTATTTTTTGCCACCCTCCAAAAAGCCAAGCAGAGTAGGGAGTAGGGATGGAGGATTTGAGATGAGAGATGAGAGTACAAGTACAAATATCGGCAAGGAACGGCGAACTGAGCATCGGGATCGGCACTTGTGTCTTGTGTCGTATTCTACTGTATTGATATTGACGGCCGTGACGTTTCTATAACAACAAACGGTGACTGTAACTGGTGTCATTTGTCTGGTGCTGGTGTTGGTGTTGGTGTTTGGTTTAAGGATGAGAGGAAGTGAATTCGGATTGGGATTTGAATTGAACGGAACAGAGAAAGCATCTTCAGTCACTGTTGTTGCTGTTGCTTTTACTACTTGTTCAAAGAGGAAGATTTTACAATTATTTAGAGAAAGTCGAGAGCCCCATTAACTTCAAGTGGCTTTGGTTTAGTGTTTGTGTGTACAGGAATGTCTACTTTCTATTCTCTACTTTCTACTCTATAGTGCCTAGTGTATTTAGTATTTAGTATGAAGTTTGTGTGTTGTTGTGTAATGGATGGGGATGGGTTGACTGTTGGACACGTTTTTGGTGTGGGATAACAGTCAGAGTATCATTAGAATCAATAAATGAGAGGACTCTAAGTGTAAATCTCCTCGGCTCACTTTTACTTCTTCCTCCATGTACGTTGTATGGTACATTTTATGTACCGAATTGTACTAGAATCTAGAACCTAGAATCTAGAATTGACACTGCTATTGGTGTGGCATTTCCAGCATAATCTTCTTAACAAGAATCCTCCGTTCATCTACAATCCACCGTCTATTGTATGCAACATTATGGAGCATACTTGCGTTACGGCACGGTATAAAACCGCAAAAACTCAAAAATACAGAATACAGTACACAGATAAGTAAAGCTCTTCACTCTGAGCGAGACTCTCTATCAAGTAGATATGAAATGGAAAATAGTCGTCGTACTTTTCGTTACTAGAATCTAGAATCTAGACTCTAGACTTTACTCGTGAGTGAAATTGTGGATGCCGAAATCTGATGATGTTTAGAAATGGTGTGATCTTTAAATTCAAGACTCAAGATTCAAGTAGCATACAACAATACATTGAAAGTCACTCTCACGCGATTGCCACGCGAGTCTAGACTTTAGAGCTGATTTCTATTTATTCTACTCGGAGAAATTTACTTGACTATCCGTTGCACTACATTGAATGCTGCATTTAGGATACACTATCTTGAGAGCACTCCTCTTGTTTCATCTGTTCCGAGTATTAAGTATTGAGTTTAGTGCTTAGAGTTTATAGTTTAGAGTTTTGAGGCTAGAGTGTTTTTCAATGTAACCGCTGGACAAACGGCGTTTAAATGGATGGGCATGACTTCGATTTGATTGTAGAACCAACAAACAACAAACCAGCATTTAACTTTTGGAAACAACAAAGAAAATACAATACAATTCTAGATTCTAGCTTGTAGATATTTTAAAGTCCATTTTGGACAGTCTATTGACTGTTGAAACAGTTTCTTGTTACATTTAACATTGAGTATTGAGGAGGCGCATTTAACTTTTGTTGGTTCCGGGCTGTGGATTGTGGAGTTTCAATCCCATTTGATATTTGATGTAAATTAAATGTTGGTCATGAATAAATTCAAACGTGGAAATAACTCTGGAATGTGTAGGATATTTAGCTGAATCTTTCTCCCTCTCTAGTCTCTAGTCTCTAGTATCTAGTGTTTACCTCTTAACCTAATGTATTGAGCATGTACTTAAATGGGAAACAATTGCGCCCTTTGCAAATATTTATGTAGTGTAGTCTGTAGTGTGTAGTTGTCAAGAGTCGTGAAATCTGCAATGCAGGAGAATTGAGCAGCCGGACGGACAAAGGACAAAGGACAAATAACTGAGAAAGGAGCAGGTCATTTTCCACAATACTTTGCTCGCTTCGTTAATTTCCAAAATTAAAACTTGGCCACTCGGCCATGCCATCCAGTACAAAACAAAACAATACACAAACAACCGGAACAACAAGGCCAGCATATCACAACAACAGACGGATTTTATTAGCAACTCGGAATGGGCCTGGATTCTGGATAATTAAAAACACCCTTTCACTTTTATACTACCCGCTTCTGTCTTCTTTCTACATTCCTTACACAGGATACACTAAATACACTAAACTTTTAGCATTGAACATTGAACGGAACATACTGAACACAACAAAACGCATGACTCCAGCAGTTATCACGGCACAAAATTATACCTAGACTCTAGATAAATAAAACTAGTTTCAAACAACTTTTTGAAACTTGCTTAGTCCTTGTACAATGTAGACTCAAGATTCAAGATTCAAGAGTCATTTATCGATGAAATGTGGAAAAACAAATGACCAAACAAATGATCAAATTAATTTAAATTATTCAAGTTTAAAAACTGCTGAAAAATAATAAATAAACTTGATTTTGATTTTGTTTCTTTTCTTGCTGTTACAGGTGAAGGTAATGTTGAAAGTGTGCGACATGGCGGAAGAAGTAGGTGGAAGTGGGATTCTTGGAGTTGACCAGAGGAAAAAACAAGTGACTTTAATTGATCCGGGAGGGAATGCAACTCCAGCGGGGATTACGCCCGAAGAACGACGTGTCGGAGTCTCGGCTCCCAAAATGTTTGCATTTGATGGGATTTTTGGTGAAGATGATGATCAGGTAGGAAATGTTATACATTTATTCTATAGGATATTATCTGTAAAATATGATTTATATAAATTGTGCTGTATCTAAAATCCAGATGATCCAGCTGACTAAATTATTCAGAACTCATAACTGACAAAAAAAATGCACCATGAAAATCCATATCAATTTATGAAACCGAAATCCATGCTTTAGAAAACAGCATCAAAGGTGCAGCTGTAGTTTGTTTGCTCTAATGATCTAATGATGTTGTTACTAGTTGTGTAGATTTTAGCATTGCTTGAATTGCACGAAATGCACTGCTTTTGTTCTCATGTTTGTCGTTGTCTCCAAAAACCATCACAATCATACGCTGTCTAGATTGCACTGCGCATTGTGCATAGATTCCAGATTTTGTACTATCCACTCCAATTCATTGCAATAAAATTGCAGTGCAGTGCAGTGCAATGAGACGAAAGATGAGACTAGATAAGATAAGGTGAACTGTAGTGGAGTGACGGCGCTGTACATTTCCAGCCTACCGATTTGGATTTGGATTTTGATATCGATATTTGACTTTTAGTGCTACGCGTTCTGAATCCTATTATGACGTTATCATGTCATATCGTCCATTACTTTACCATCTTGATTCCTCCATCACACCGATTCGCCCATTTCTTTCACGTATTATCCTTCTATTATATTTTGTACATTGTGCATTGAGCATTGAGCATTGAGCATTGTACATGCTTGATAAGGTAGAGTCAAGTTGGGAGTTGGGAGAATGGAGCTAAGCCCAAGCAGGAGCTTTTGCCAAGCTCGGCTAAAACCTGACTCGGATTTTGGATTTGATGGAACCGTTTGCTTTGGTTTTGGAGTTTGGAGTTTGGAAAGCCCCAGAAAATCCCATGTGATTGGATCTCAGCTCAACGGTAGCGACTAGCGTCCAAATCAAAATCAAACCTGAATTCAGAGGACTTGTGAGGAAGAGCAGAAAAGGCCACTTTCACTTTTCCTTCAGGGAGGGAATAAACTGTATCGACGTTAACTGATAGTGAATAATACACAACGCACATCATTTCCGAACCAAACTGTTTCATTTTTTATACGCTTGAAGATGTGTCCGTGGAAACGGTGAAATAAAAAGAATGAATTAACATGTAAAACTATATACAGATTTTGCACGCAAAACCCATATGTTATGTGTTAAGAATCCAGCAATAAACGTTGACTTGTTTGTTTTTCTTGAAATTTGAGAGGAAAATAAGGAAACTGGAGTTACATTTCAGCTCGTGGCTCTAGCTTCTAGATTCTAGACTCGAGCGGTGCCTTGTGTCTGTTTATACTTTATGCTTGCGCTTCTGCTTACGATGATGCTTACGATTATGATTATGATAGCTGATAGCGCAATATTTAAAGAGACTGGAGGATTTTATACCGGTCATAATGTAGGGGCGAATGAGAATTTTATTGACATTATATCGTACGAGCAGGAGTTGGAGTGCGGAACAAAGTAGAGGAGCAAAAGCAGAAGAGATGATGTTTGCCATGTGAATGGGAAATCAAATCTTTTGTTTCTTTCACTTTTACTTTCTGTTTTCGCCTTTTGTCGGCCTCGCTCTGTCTTTTCTCCAACTTGCTATTATTATTATATTATTTTATGATCCAAAGAGCTGTTCCATTCATCATGATGAATGTGTGCAGTTTTATGGCCTTTCTTAAACAGCTGGTGATCCGAGTCTAGAGTCTAGAGTCTAGAGTCTGGAGTCTGGAGTTTGGAGTTTGGATGAGAAGAATCAGAATCAGAGTGAGAAGGAGATAAAAGATAGAGAACCGGAAAACCGGAAAACCAGCAAACGGGCAAAATGAGTGAAAATCCCAAACCAAACTGAAACGGTGCGTATTACACTATCAAACAGCCTCGGATAGCCTCCAATAGCTTTCTTTCTCACTGGATTGGATTCGATTTTGCACAATGCACAACACACATCCTATGATATCATATATAATTTAATAGATAAGCCTTATCCTTTTATTCCAAGCCGCATATTGCAACTTTTCTCCGCTTCTCCTTCACAAGTCAAGTCGAGTCACCGTATGCACCAGTCATAAACTGAAACTGAAACTGACTTTTTTCCTTGTGCTTATTAACCATTTTCCTACAATTTAATGATGATTCTAATAGCTTTGACCAGTTGGCGATCCCCCTTTTTTCCATTTCCATTTTGATCGTCCACCGTCCACCAAAAATGATGCAAGATGAAAGTGAAAGTACCCATTTTGTCAGAAATTTTTCCCTCTTCCTCTCCCATTTTCCCTTATCCGTTGTCCGTTGTCCGTTGTCCGTCGCATCCTTTTCCCTCTGCATGTGAAATGTGAATCACTAATATAATTTTATTAAATGTTGACCATTCTCATTCAAATTTCAAATGGAAGGACAGAGGAGAGGCAAATTTTCATTTCAATTAATTTATGATCGACAATGATCAATCCTTGAGTTTTATACCCACAAATGCAAATAGAAATGGAAACTGAAATCGGAAATTGGGATATCTGATCCACAAAATTGTATGGTTATCATATTTTATTGCACTGCATTTTCCATCGCATTCTATTGACCACGTTGTAATCGTGGGCAATGGACAAAGAATGTGTTCAAAAGCATTATGTAAATATTGATCTTTTAAACCTGACAAGAAAGGGAAAGAAAAGGGCACTCGATACTCGATTCCCGATGCAGTTCATCTTTTTTGAACTTGAATCCGTGTGTATTTATTTGGACAGTTGCATTTACAATCTACAACTCGCCCATGTGTGTGTGTGTGTGTGAAAAGTTATTGTAGGACTGTTTCTATCCCGTGTATGGAAAAGTGTATGAGACAAGGAGAAAATGTAGTGAGTGGATAGTGGATAGTGGAATGGAATCCAATCCAATCCAGTCCAATTCAACGGACTGGATTGCAAACGGAGTGCAGACTGAATGCAAGCGGATCGGGTGCAACGTAGTGAAGTGGAGTGTAGTGAAGTGAACAAGGAGAAAATGCAGGAGCCAAACCAGACCAGACCAGACCAAACCAAAGCAGTGGGATGATTTATGCGTTTCGAGATATGAACCTCGGTGCCCTTTCCTCCATTTCAATATGTTTCCTTCATATTGAAACGCATATTCATTACGAATTATTGCTCAACTGGGACATATTATTGCACCAAATCATAAAGTAGCAGAGAAGAAGAGAGAGAGAGAGAGAACTCTGTAAAACTCTTGAATCTGGAATCTCGAGTCTCAAGCCTCGAGTATAAAGTGTACAGTGTACACTGAATGTAGAATGTAGAATGAAGACTCTCAAACTCCCCCAACTCTTTATCTACTTTCAAGTCTTTTCTCCTTTTACCAGAATCACAACCAGAACCAGAAATATCTACGAATGTACCAACTACTTTATATTATAGAGTCCCACTCAAAAAAATGTTTTTTCACTTGTTCTTCTTATTATATGTGATCCTTTTCTCCGTCTTTTTCTTCGCCTTCTTCTTCTTCTTGGGGTTTCTTATGAATGCACAAGTTGTAGTTGGATTACAGACACTCAACTTCTCACTAGCTATACATTTCTTTTCCCTTCTTCCACTGTCTACTCTATACTCGACTCGGGTTGCAGTATATTTTACCCGTCACTCTAAACTCTAGATTCTACATTCTAAATTCTACATTCTACACTGTAGACTGCATTTTGAGTCTCATTCTTCTCCTTTTTCAAAGTATCTATTCCCAGTTCATATTATTTCTTTTCCTACTCCATTGTCTTTCTCTCTTAGTTTTTTCCGTCTTCAGTGCGAGCCCATTCTTTTTCTTTTTCCCAGAGAGAAGACGCCACTTATTTATGGTTGTACGTAGTATGTATATTTATATTTATACGTGACCTTCACATTATGGTACGTTTCAAGTTCAAGTGCGTACATTTACCATTACGATAGTTTTGGAGAGGAGGAGAAGAGAAAAGAAGAAAAGAAAAGGCGAAAGGGGTAGAATCATCCTTTTCGTTTGGCATGGCATGGTATGGTATGGCCATGGTTAGAATATTTATTGGACTGCATAATCGTATAATTATTTCCGTATTTCTATTTCTCGTCTCCATCTCAATCTTGATTTTCAGACACATCTTGCTCCGGAAAATGAAGAATGGCAAACTGTTTGCCCATATGTACCTCAAGTTTTATTATTCATCATTGTCATTTTGAAAACAAGAAAATTTTGTACATTTTGTTTACATTCCATGAGAATGAGACATTTTGGTTTTTGATTTTTGATGCATTTTTATTAAAAAGTGGAAGGGAAATCTTGGAAAAATTAACTCGGTTCAAGGTTCGAGATTCGAGATTGAAGATGAAAAGTCTGTCAGTTTGACGGATGACGGATGACGGGCGAGTGATTGTTAATATTTCACCGATTACTTCCGTCTTTCAATAACGTATCAACTTATCAAGGAGCAAGTGAGGCGGAAAAGAGGAAAGAGAAAAGCACAAGTTCATATTTCCCCTTCCCATTCTCCAATCTTCCAATCTTCCAATTCTCCTCTCCTTCCACCCCATCAAAATACGTGTGTCTGTATATAACAATACATGTATCGCGTGTAAACAGACAATATCATTTATGCATCTTTTACCTTGTACATTGTCATCTTCATCCTCGACTTTTTGCTCCCTTCATTTTCCAGCTGGTCTCATGATTCTTGATTCTTGATTTTCAATGTAAAATAGATAGGATTTGGGATTTTGGATGTTGGGAGTTGACATGACAGCCTTGTGAATGTGTAATACTGTATCAGTACATTGGTGTAGAATGCAGAGTGAAGAATCGTGAATGAAAATGCATGTATAATCCAAATCCATATCCATAGCGGAGGTAGAAATGGTGATGATGGGGAGAAGATGAGCATTGAGGATTGAGGATTGAACAGTGAAAAGTCATTGTGATGAATGGAGAAATTCAGCTACCTTTTATATAACAATACTCTTCATTCTTCCCATACAATTGCATTGTATTTTGCCTTGCTTTGGTTTGGTGAATCTAGATATCTACAATGTACAAAAGAAAGGAATAGAAAGGACGGAAATGAAATAGGTTGAATAAACGGGAAATCGGATGACTGTTCCTCCTCTTCCTTATGGTTATGTCTGTTGTGTTGTGTGTTGTGTGGTTGATGGTGCAGTGTATCGAGTGTATTTGTATACATGGTTTTGTTGTGTTGAGTTGTGTTGTGGCTTTATTCATGTCTAGAATTTTCCACACTCATGCATTTCCTCCCTTCTCAATGACGACAACTTCCTTCCTTCCTTTTATTATACCACTTCTCCGTCCTCGTCTTTTTTGCAGCTTCTTGATTCTCCAATCTCCAATCTTGATTCTTGATGTTGGTTGTTGGTTGTTGGTTTCTGGTTCCAACTGGGTTTTTTTTGCTCTTGCTTTTCACGTCTTCAATATCTTTTCTCGTTTTTTCTTGCTTTGTTTATTTGTTCATTTCCCATCCAGTTCCTCCAGCTCCAGTGCAGTGTATGTTTATGGTATGTCCTTTGCTGTTGCTCTTTTTCTGGTTGTGTTTGTGTTGTTTGTTTGTTTGTTGATTGTTTTGGTCACGGCCTTTCAGTTCCCTCCATTTCTCTTGCCAATCCTCGATCTTTCTCTCTTTCCTTCTCGTTTTATGTTGCTGTCTCCGTTTCTCTCAACATCTTAATTCTCTCCTGTCCTCATCCTTCCTCTTCCATTTAACATGCTACACTGATTTTCTATATTTGCTCTCATTTTTCCTTCTGTTTACTCTCAACTCTCAACTCTCAAGTCTAGAGTCTCGAGTCTTGAGTCTCGAGTGGATGGATGAATGAATGACTACTTTTTCTTCAAGGAAAAGTGGAGGAGAAACCGAATGTAGCCAAATTGAGCCTCCTTTTCCCGTTGGATTCCTGACAACTGGTAACTGGTAACTGACAATAAAACGTCAGTGGTCAGTGGTCAATGAGAGATCCTCTGAACTGCATTTTGTATTTATTTCTGTTCAGTTTGTGTATCGTATGCGTATTAAATGTCAAGCAACATTGTTATACATTAAAAGTATGTATCAAACATCAAATGCTCTTTTTATTTTTTTGGGACAACTTTTCCCACTTGAAATTATTTTGCTCAAGCTTTCACATAACAGCTTAAGGAATTTGGATTTCCAATGCTTCTGAAGTTCAAATTTTATGCATGGCATGAACAGCAATTTATAAAGCATGCATTCCCTTTGTAACGAATTAGGAAACATGGATTTGGTGTGTTGAGAAGAAAAGTCAGTCTCTACGTCTCTTGTCAGTTTACTCAATGTTCAGTCTCATTCTCAACCAAATTCTAGAAATCTAGAATTCCAGAATTTGGTTGAGAATGAGAATGAGACGAGTAAGGATGTAACAAGTGTTTGAAATATGCAAAATATTTTATGAATAGGCGGAGATTTGTGCTGCATCTGCTGCGGAGCTGGTTGCATCTGTAGTTGGCGGGGAAGATGGATGTTTTGTATCATTAGGCTACTGTACTACAGGTTCGTTTGCTCCTTTCTTTCTTCCTTTTACATTTTACATATACATTTATAATATATTACACAAATTATGACAATTTCTTGTACACTGTACACTGTACATTCATCCTATTTCCCATGTATGCGTTCTATATTCTATATTCTACGTTCTTTAATTCTGGTAATGTTTAAGCATGTGCAACTGAATGGACTGACATTGTGAAACCGTGGAAAAAATATGTTTTAACATGCGATGACAAGAAAATTTACATTCATTACGTATTTTCTAGAGATATACGTACAATTTACAATGTAGAATTTATACTTGATAGTTTATATATGATGAGCTAGCTAGGCTAATAACAAGAGGACAAGAGGACAAGAGGACAAGTGGAAGAGACGGGAGAGAGGAAACAAAGATGCAGAGTTTTAGAATAAATTTAGTCAAACTAGAAAACTAGCAAGCCCGAAAGAGAGAGACAAAGAGAGAAAGAGGCTGAACCAAGAAATTGAACAGTGCTCTGTATAATAAGGTTGAGGAAACTATGATAATGAAGTGAAATTGTGAAAGTATGGGCAGAGAAAGAGAGAAAGAAGGGAGAGGCAGTGAAAACTTGTGTGGATTAGAGGGTGAAAGTGAAAAGGAGAATGAGCGGAAGAGATAGACGACATGATGTTTTTACACAAGTAGACACTAGACTCTAGACTCTAGAATCTAGACACTCCTCTTCTCTTTCTCTTCCCTTCCTTTGCTTTTGATCATGTCCTTTTCTCGTCTCTTAATTGTCCTTGTAACGCAGTCACCAACATAATCACAGAACAGTAGTCTATTGAGGATTGAGGATAATTCTGTAGGAAAAGGACAGCAACGGCATGTGCATAGTGCATCTAGAATCTTGACAATTCCCTAATTAAATAAAAAAGTACAATTTTACGGTACAAGTCTACAGACTGAATTATGAATTATGAATCAAGTTCAAAGCTACAATGCAGAACTGCCATTAAAAACTGGTGAATCTTTATTTTAACTGTATTAAGGTAAACTGAGCTTTTATTTTCGAAAATATCGATAGTTTCAGGGTAAAAAAGTAAAAACAAGCAGTTTAATGAAATAACGGGTAAAACACAAAACTTTTTTTGTGGGCCAGTATAAAAGTAGGCAAAGGGGGATAGCTCTAGAGTCTAAAGTCAACTTTGTACCATGGAGAAATAATAATGTAATGTTTTGGTTTGTAAAATAAATCAGGAAAGAACAACACAATGTTTGGAAGACCAGTGAACCAAAAAATGGGAGTTGTGCCCACCGCCATTTCCTGGTTGTTTAAATCAATTCAAGAACAACGACAAAAGAGCGGCTCCAGGTTTTCCGTTCGTGTCTCCGCTTTGGAAGTTACGGGTGGTTCTTCCCATGAAGTCATCAATGACTTACTCCTTCCTTTTGTCAAAGGTAAACCCTAAATAATATAATATAAACAAATTTCTCTTTCCTTTGGGTTTGTATTTGTCTTTTCATTTCCTACTGTTTATAAACACTGTGTATTTGCTATATTACTGTTCGTTGTATTGCTAATTGAAACTAGACTTGGTAGAATTAATAGAATAGTGTACAGGTTAAAGGCAACTTCCTCATTGCCATCGATAAAACTTGGAACTTAAAATACAGACAAATTGACTCGAAAATAAGCGCAGAGAATGCGAATGAGGTTGTTACATAAACTTTCTCTATAGATCTGATTCTGGTTCTGGATCTGGATCTGGATCATTTAAGAAAAGAGACCAGATGTGAAGAAATATTTCCAGAGTCAATTAACTGCAGAGTAGAACAGAGAAAAAGAGGCGGTGTAGATGAAAATGATACGGTGTTGAATGCTGAATCCTGACTGTTGAATTTCTTGCACTCGTAATTTTTATTGGAATGATGGAATACGAGAAAAATACAATTCTAATTTACATTGATGATTGATCCATGCTGAAAAAGTTCTCGCCTTTTCTCTTTTCAACACATGAGTCATTTGTCAGTACCGTTTGTCATTTTGTCATTTTGACCATTTGTCATTTGGCATTTGTCAATACCTTTATTTGGGTTTCAGATCTCTTTGCGCTCTTTTTCATTCAACCTCCACGCTTTTGTGAAAAGAATGAAGGAGCAAAACCAAGCCAAACTAGAACCACATATATTTACAATATGGTACATGATGCAAATATATAAGTAAAATGTAGATGAGCAGTGCACAGTGGATGGTATTTATTTGCAAAACAACCGGCAACCGGGGTGAGAGAGAGAACAAGTCTTAACTTCTTGTGTATTACACAAGACACAAGTTGGAAGAGTTACACATGGAAAATTTAATTTAGAAACTCCATGTTCAACTTTAGTTTTAATTCAAGTTTTATTCCCCAACATTCACAGCAGCAGTTTGACTACTGTATTTTGTCTCTTCTTGGACTATGGACTACAGACTATGGATAATGTAATAATATAATATATCTGTAATCCGTATACCATTCCATTTGGAGTTTGGAGTTTGGAGACATCTTTACTTAAGTATTATATAGAGGAAATTGCAGTTTATGCAACTGTCTACTGCCTATCCACGTTGCACACATATACACATACACATACATATTTCTGTCCCCTCCACTTAACCAAGTCAGTATTTAACCCGTAAAATTCAAAATCCCAGAACTCGAGAAGACAAAGAGAGAGAGAGAGAGAAATCTGAAGATGAGGTAAACTTGGAACATTAAGAGAAATTCACATAGGTATATGTATAAGATGGATTCGCATTTAGTACTTAAAGTATTACCGTCACACATGCACATTGCATATACAGCATACATATCCCAGATTTACTTTCTTCTGCCGATAAGAGAGATTGGAGGATGGTGGATGGAGAATGGAGAGCGGAAGATGGTGATTGCAACGCAACTCAACCCTGTTGCAGTCATTATGCTAACGAAGATAAACCCAAAAATCCCTATCCCGAGGCCTCTGCTCTTCATCTTTGTCTTCATCCTCTTCTTCACTCTCCTATATTCTACATTCTACATTCTGCATTCTGCATTGTGTCATATGTAAACATGAAACTGAGAAAAGACACCCAATGCACATCCTAATTTTATACCTTTTCTTTGTTACGTATAGTAGTAACTCCAGTCTGTTTTATGTGTACAATTGTTCAACTTAGAGTTAAAGTTATATGAATATTTTCTTTATCAAATCACACACACACCGTTGTTGTCTTGGGTCTTGGGTCTTGGGGCTTGGGGCAAAGACAGAAATTTCATTTACTTAAAGTTAAGACGAGTGTTTGTGTATTTTTAGTATCCTTTGTCATGATTGGGTATTTTATATTTTAGACTAGTTAAACTTTTAACTAGTCAAAAAGTAAAGTCGAGTCGAGGTATGTTAAATTTAAATTCAGGTTCAAATAAAAATCCAGAAAATATTTGCGAGTGTAGTGTAGAAAGTACAACAGTATGTTAGTCTATGGACGTGGAATATGAGAAATTCTTTGAAATTTTCTGTCTTTGTTTGAACACAAGTGTGGACGTGTGTGAGGGTGTATCGTTAAATAATATGGTTTTGCTTCCTCCCATATCCACAGATCTACTATTAAATCTACAATACACGTTGCATTTTGCATTTGGCCAGAAATACAGAAATACAGAAATACAGAAAATAGAGAAACAGAAAGAGTTACAGAGACAGAGATAAAGACAGAGGCTCAAAGTATTAAGTCAAAGGAGAGGAGACAAGAGAAGAAGAAAAGAGTAAAGGAGCAGAGCAGATTTTATCCAGTTAAATGAAAAAGATGAAAGTTAAAGTAGCCTATGACATTTTACGACATTTCCCTTTTTAACAGTCGCATTCGTCTCTTTCTCTTGTCAGTCAGTCACTTTTCTCCTTCTTCTTCTCATTCTCAGTCTTTGGCCTCTTCCTTCTTTACTTTTTCATCTGATGCCCCTTTACTTTCTTATTTCTTACATGATTATGCATATCTGTTTCCTTTTTCTATAGAGCTCTTCTTTTCCTTTTTCTTGCTCTTCCTCTTGCTCATTTCTCTCATTTCATTTCTGCATTTGCTTTTCTTTTCTTTTTATTCTCATGTCCTCATTGTTTCGGTGACTTGTTTCATCTTGCTCTTTATTTCTCTTCCGTCAGTAGTTGGCTGTCGGCTCGTCATCAGGATTTTATCTGATTTCTGCTACTCCTCCTTATTATTCTTTACTCTCTACGCTTCTTCTTCTTGTACTTGTACTCCTACTCGATTCTGGATTCTGGATTCTGGATTCTGGCTTCTAGATTCTAGATTCCATACTTTATGACTCAAACGTCTACATAATCAAGACTCAAGGCTCAAGAATCAAGAGTCAAAACGGACTGGCACCAAAAGTGAAGAGCAAAATTTAGATGGAGAAAACGTGATCTCACTTTTATTCTCATTTCCTCTTCTCTTGTAGGAACAGAGAAATGTACAGGATATTAACAAAGACAAATACTTTGAGTTTGGAGTCGTGTAATGTCAATGCCAATGCCAAGGTTTTTTGCTGTCTTGTGTCATACGTTTCTGTGTCTATTTCTGTTTATCTTTTTTAAGAAAAAAGATAAAACGAGTCAAAATCCTCCTACACTCATAAACGCTGAAAGGAAGAATTGACAGAGACATGAGACTAGAAAATGGCTGTGGATGAGAACCATTCAGATTTATGCAGTCGTAAAACTTATCGTACACTTTGATCGTAAATTCGTAATTTCGTGAATATCTCTACTTTCTCCTTCAACATTTCCTTTGTTTTGAATCCAGTTCTAGAATCTAGTTCTAGTTCTAGTCTGAATTGATAGTTTTTTAGCTCAATTGTTCTAAGATCAAAGATTTGATTTGATGGAGGAATGATGAATTTAGAATTTCCAACATGCTGAATTATATTATAGCATTTTATTTTACAAAACTTTCTTTTTCTGTTTCTTGTTCTTGTTCCAGATGGAGATCAAAGTCCAGGCCATTTACTGGAAAGTATGACCAACGGAAGTGGCAGTGGTGGTGGTGGTTCCAGCGGCTACGGTAAAAACTCCTCTTCGGCTCCAGTACTAAACAATGTGAGTGAAGTTCGAGCACCGAACCCGGAAACAGCGGGATTTTACTTGGACGCAGCTCTGGACGCGATGAAAAAAGAGGATCCCATCCGACACTTTGTCTTCACTCTAAATGTCTACCAGTACACGGTTGATAAGAATGGAAAAGGAGGTATGCGTTTTTTTTCTTACGTTTCGTATGTTTCTTACCAAGAGAACATGAAATACTCAATACTCTAAGCTGAGCGCAAGATGCAAGAGCAATGCGATGCGATGCGATGCGATGAGAGACAGAGAATCTTGTAGATATTTATTGAGCGTAGCTAAATCAATCTGGATTCGAATCCGAACTCAGAAATCCGGTTTCTTCGTCGTCTTCGTCTTTTTTGTGTTGCAAGGTTTACATTTATTTTGAGTCGGGTGGATTTTAAGAAATCCGTGACAAATCTTCTCGTGAACAGCAAAGACATCATAAAACTTCTTTTGTAGTTTCTAGTTTCTAGTTTCCAAGTAGTTTTTGGCACAGAGTGTAGAGTGAATTGTCTCAGTTTTTGTAGTAGAAGCAGAAACAAGAGCATTGTAGTTTTTAGTGTATTTTATCTATCTTTGAGAAAATGTATCAAATGAAGTCTATCGAGGCTAGAGCCTCGAGTCTCGACTTAGTCATGGATTGTCAACTAGGACTCTTGAGTCAGCCAGTTAAGAATTGAGAACAAAAGACAAAAGACAGAGAAGAATGAAGAACAAGTCTTAACACCATGTTTTTAGTTGAAACTTTTCTACATTAAGTTTAGAATTGAAGAAACTTGTGTTTTATGTTTAATACGATTGAAACAGTATTCCAATATTCAATACTTTAGAGGAACGAGAAGTTGTCTTTAGCTTTGTTGTTTTATCGACATGGATATCAATGTTAATGTCAAACAGTCTAATATCTGCTACAAAAAGGAATGTAAGAACAACGAGTTATTTTGTCATTCAATTAAATTAGATGAATGATAGATTGTTTCTTGATACTGCTACCTTGTGCTTTGTGCATGATGGTGATAGGGAAAGTGATTCTGAGAAGAAAGAAGAAAGAGAAGGGAAGTCAAAACAAATCTCAATTTCACTTTCAATTTTCACGAGTCTATAGTCCAGTGTAAAATGAATCAAAATATCTATCCGTTTGTGTACAAAGTACAGGATAACATTTATTGAAATAAAAGCAGAGGGAATTTGTCGGAAAGGCAAGCTGGATGAGATGAAGAAGAAAAGGACCAAGAAGACGGCGGAAAGGAATGAAAATCTAAATTCATGTTGCATTAGGCACTTGTGCTCATGCTGATGCTCCTTTGAGTATTAGAAACGAAGATTTTCTACATGTTTCTCTGTCTCTCTGTGCATTTGCACAATGCCAATGTACATACAAATGTTTGAGTTGAGTTGAGTTGAGTTTCCGTGCTTGACTCGATAAAGAAAGGTGATGAAAAAGGGGAAAGCTAAATGATGAATTGTTTTTTGATGGGCTCATGTTCCATCCCGTTTCCTTCACACTTCACTCCCATACTCTACACTCTACACTCTACACTCTACAATCTACATTCTACATTCTACATTCTACATTCTACACAACTCGGCCTTCGCTTCTCCTCCCTTTGCACATCTCATTTCATCTCATCTCGTCTCGACTCGTCTGATTCAACCGTTCATCCCATTGATCTGCCCGGATCTGAACTGATGTGCTGGGCTGTGTGTTTTGTGCTGCACCTCCCCTCCTCTTCATTTTGCTACTCTTTCTCTTGTCTCTTCAGCTGTGGTGGGTGGAAGAAGTCGGCTTCATTGCGTCATGTTGGGGAATGGGTCAGTTTACCTCCCGTTTTACACAAATACACAAACTTTATAAATGATGTCAAAATACTTGCATTGGAATTTGTATTCTGGATTCCAGTCAAATTTACATCTAATTCTATTATTTAAGTGTAAAGTGTTGAATTCATCAGATGATAATTGATGAATTAATAGAAAATGGAAAACCAAATGTTTCAATTTCTTTTGCAGTTCACCCTCAATTTCTGTCCTCGGGGGACTTTTACTTGCTGTGTTGAATGGTCAACGTCACTTGCCCTCAAGGTATGTTCAATGTTCAAATGTCCAATTTTCATTTGCAATTCAATACTAATCAAAATTTCTCACATTTACGGTATCATTTATCTATGTCTCGTGGAGGAAAAACTTGATTGCTTTATTAAACTGGATGTTCAATGCACACAGTACACTGTCCAGTGTCCAGTGTCCATGTCATGCATTCCATATGCAAGGATTGTCGATATATATTAAGTATAAATGCCATCTTATATCTTATTGTACACTTGTATTGTCAATTGTGCACAGGGACAGCAAACTTGGTGCTATACTTCGAGAGTGTTTGGGCTCTTTGACATGTCGAGCTGTTGTGATGATCCACGTCTCCAGTGCTCGTTCCCGCTACGCAGAGACGCTCGCTGCATTGCAATTAGGCTCCAGAGTTCATCGCCTACGAAGAAGTCGGCGGCTTAAGGTATGCACTTCTCAAACTCCATATCATCATATCCATTATCCATCATTCCCTATGTATTAAATGTCTAGAATACAGAATACAGAATACAGAATAATATAGAATAGACAATCTTTTTCTCACTATATTTCCAAATCTATTGCACATTTGCTCTCTTGCAATCTTCTTCTTTTTTCCCTGCTCAAAACTTTTCTCTATTCCTTTTCATCTCGGCTCTTGGTTCTCTCGGTTTTTTAGGGGAAAGTAAGGAAAAAGAAGCTTTAAGATCGAGAAAGTGAGGGTGAGAGTGAGTAGGATTAAGGGAATAAGAAGTAGGTAACATCACATACATGTAAAATACAAAGTATTATTGTTATTGCTATTCTTTTTCTCGCTGTTTTTGTTGTTGGTGTTGCCACCAGAAACCAAAATGATAGTTGAAAAAATATCCAAAACTACATATATCTTTAAAAAATGGTAGGTAAGGGGCAGAAAGGAAAAGCAAAGTCACAAATCCACTGACTTGTATTTGCAATGAAACTCTTGAAATTTCTTCCCTCTCACAATTCAGAATTCTAAAAGTCACCGGTTTATAAATAGTTTGCGGTTTCTGACTATTGGATGAGGATTGAAGATTGAGGTTGACATGATGAAAGCAGAAAAGGCAAGAATTGAGAATTGAGAATGGAGAATGGAGGATCGGTGGGAGAATAACAATGTTGAGTATTGAGTATTAAGCATAGCAATGAGAATTGAGAATGTGTGGTTAGACGGGATGATCAAGAGGGAAGAAGAAAGAAGAAAGAGGGTGAGATGAGAGAAACTTAAGTTGAGTTAAGTTAGGGTTAGTGAAGGAACGTCTGATCTCTGCTGTCTGACGGTTGATGTTGAAGGCTGATGAAATACAAATACAAACAGAGAGGAGGCGGATAAGATGATTAGTGGAAAATAACAGAGGAGGAAACTGAAATATCTATATCTCGATATATATTTATATATCAGCTATATTTTGTCAATGAGAATGGTACATCCGATCCTACACCAGAAATAACGAAAATATGCACAGTTGTTTTTTCACGTTCTACGCTATACGAAGGGGAAAAGAACTAGGGAAAAAAGACTTGGTCGTACATCGTACAGTAAAAACAGAAGCAGAACTAGAAATAGAAACAGAAACAGACAGAGCTGGAATGAAATGGAAAAGCAAGAATATGCATGCCTAGTGGAAAAGACAGAGAACGAGAGAGAGAGAGAGAATGAGGGAGGTTTTCTCTCTTTCCTTTCGTTTGTGATGATTTTTGGGAAGTGAAACAAAAAGAGAAGGAGAAATAGAACTAGAGTAGTAAATACAGTAGTAATGTCAATGAGGATGAGGCTGATCATGAGTGTTGGCTAATTGATGTGTACAGATGGGAAGTGTTGGTTCTGGGAATGGGTCGGGTGGGTCTAGCGGCGGTTCTGGAGAGGAGATGCGAAATACGGCCGTCATCGCTGGACCATCCAGCTCTTTAGGAGGTTTGTGTGAAGGCGAGGCTGCTGGAGGTGCTGGAGGTGCTGCTACTGGAAATTCGGATATCGACCCTTCCTCC
Source organism: Sminthurinus aureus (assembly GCA_034698265.1). Classification (NCBI taxonomy): domain Eukaryota; kingdom Metazoa; phylum Arthropoda; class Collembola; order Symphypleona; family Katiannidae; genus Sminthurinus; species Sminthurinus aureus. Next base: position 19,179 of record JAQGBH010000285.1, on the reverse strand, counting down.
TCCGAACAATCGTGTGATACAGTAATTTATTTAGGTCCCTCCATTGACGATGCCACTGATGGTGAACATCCTCCTGTCTACCTACCCAATCTTGATGGTGCTGGTGGCTCTGAAAAGTGAGTATTCAATTAGCCATCCACATATTATTATACATTATATTTTATATTATGTTATACTCTATACATGTTTTGTGTTTTGGCATTTCCGTAGATTAATAATAATACTACCAAAAACAAAACCAGAAAACAGCCGTATAAAGATAATAATTTCTGAGTCATGTATTCTTCACAAATTAAAACTATCCAAAAAATATTGCAGCTTGGAGCAAACAGCAAACTTTTGTTTCTTTAAAATATGGGTTTTTTCTTCATATATAATATCATTTTTGCTCAAGACTCAAGACTCAAGACTCAATACGACTTGAATATACATTATACAGTTTACAGTAGTAAAATTTTTATGCAAACATACATGTGCATTGTGCATGAAAACGAGTTGAAGCAATGAGAAAATTGTTGATAGTTGATACCATCAACCATCAAGTACCAAGAGAAAGCAAGTACATCAAATTGTGATAAAGGATAAGCGGTTCACGCGTTATCATAATATCATAACGTTCTTTTTATTTTTTATTTTATAGTGCGCATGCAAAAATGCGACAAAATAGAATTTTATGTCCATCCTTTCAAGTTTCAAGAGGGAAAAAATCTCGTTTTGAAGTCATGCCAAAAGAAAAATATCATATTTGTACCCAAAAAGCACAAGAAAAGTATCATGTACAATGTGCATTGTGCATATACAGATATTCTTACAAGAGATCATAAAAGGTAATAAAGGATAACCCATTGAGCAATCATCGCTCGAGACTCGAAAGGGGAAGAAAGTGCAGGGCAAAAGCTGAAAGCTGAAGCTGAGTCAAAGCTCAAAGCTCAAGACAATGCACAAAAGTTAAGAAAAAAGGGGTAGAAAATACGCTTTCTCGAGTCTCGAGTCTTGAGTTTCGAGTCATGTGTGCATTTTTTATGGTAGGGTCAAATACTATGTAAATTACACATCATCATTCTGTAGTATTTATAGAGAAATAACCACGATATGTCGAGTACATGATCATGATCATTCTGCAGTTTGATTTTTATGCAAAATGATAAAAGATGGACATTTTGATGCAGTTTTCATCCCCCTATGAATATGATAAGACATAAGACATAAAATATCAAATATAAACTGCATGTACATAAACAAACGATTTTTACCCAAAAGCTGTACATTCTAAAACGCAAAGGCTAGATTCTAGAATCCAAAATCGTGATGCATGCAATAGGATAGTGTTGGATTTGGGATGATTTGAAATATGAATGGTTTAATGTGTCATAACCTATAATGTTATGATTATTGTCTTGTTCTATGCTGATTCTGCTTCTTCTCCCTGATTTTTTCTCCTTTATTTTAACTGAAACAGTGGGATCCTCCAAGGAAAATATTCATTGAATGGGGCCGGCACGGGGCAGAATCAAAATCAAGGAGCCCCTCCAAAGACAAAAAGTCCCAAGCCAAAATCCACTAGTAGTGGTGGTAAAGGAGATTCCAGTCATTTTTCCAATGGTTCCTCGGGAAATTCCAATTCCAACTCCAATTCTAATTCAAAATCCGAAGAAAAATGGGTGGACGGTCCAAAAGTATCCAAATATCGACAGTCTATGGCAGCAGCTGCGATGAATGGTGGTGGAGGCGGAGGAGGGAGCTCAAAGAAAAGTCAGTTTTATTCAGTTTTTCCTGAATTTATTCACTATTGTTGTTGTTTGTTTTGTATTAATTTACCGTACCAAAGCATAAAACATAAACAGATGGATTGTTTCACAGTAATTATAAAAATGTTTTGCAATTTTAGTTCCTGAAACTTGGATTGACGGGCCCGCCGCTCGAGTTCATGTTCAACATCAAGCGAGCAACTTTCCGAGCCCCAAGAAAACAGCCAACCATAATCATATTCATGCTCATAAGACCAAGGGAGGAAATGGTATTTTGCACCCGTCATCCATGGATTCATCGTGTATTGGACTTGGACTCGGAATGGGGATGGGAATGGGGAATGGTGCACTCGGACTCTGCTCTACAAAAGCTCAGATGATCCAAAAATGGATTTCTAATCAAAGTCATTCCTTTCTCGATGATATTTCCTCCCATAGTCCAGATGGACCACATCTTCCCTCTTCGTCTTTCTTTGGGCCATCCCAGCCCCAGTCACTCTCTTTTGGTGGAGGGGGTAATCATCATCATCAGCATCAAAATCAACACCAACAACATTCACAGGGGAATCATCATAATGGTAGTAATCGAATGGACGGAGTTTCGGTTTCCAACAACAATGGGACACTTCACTCAAATCTAACATCTGGGTCTCCTTACATTTCCTCCTCCAACAACTATCATTTTGCACCCTATCTCAACAATCAACATGCAATGTCTGGAGAAACTCCAGAGTACAAAGCCTTAACTGTGTTTAAGACCTGTGATGATGAGGATGACCTTGATGAGGAAACTATTAAAGATGATTGCCTTGGATTTGAATTTGAATTTATTGAAGTTGTCGAGCCTGAAATCCCCGTTCCAACTCGAGATGCCTCTATTCAGGTAAAATCAATATTATTATTATTATTATTCTTAAGTTTTAACTGTTTTGAATTTTCAAGATATTTTGTGAACAAGGTCATCAAAAATCACAAAAAGAAAGTAAAAACCTAAAGTTTTGTCGTAAACTATTTTCCTGTTTTTAATTATCGTAGCAAATTATTTCCTCGTTCGCAAACATCAATACAATTAATTTAGTTGCAAGTTTGAAATTAGTAAAAATTCCAGGGCATAAAAAAGTAAAAGAAAGAAATGGAAAAATGAACTTTATATGTCGTAAAATACACGAGAAAAGGAAAGAACGTGACCGATACAAGTTGAGAGTTGAGAGTTGAGCCGATAAGCGGATTTCAGATTTTATAGCCAACTTTTCCCTTTTTCTTTTTTTTCTCTCTAATTAATTAGGTCACGGAAGAAGACATTGCGCTAAGCTTTTTAGAAGCGGAAGAAAATCCTCTACCAGAATCGGATCAAAATTTTACCATGGCATCCCAATGTTATTTTTCATCTGGACCCGGATCCAATTTCACTTTCAACGGCAAACCTCGTCATCATCATCATCATCATCATCATCATGAACAGCAACATCAACAGCAGCCGTATAGTCAATATGATGAGGAACAACAACAACTCCAACAATTCCAACGCGGACCAATTCCAAGTAGTGGTACTTGTTTCTCGGAAGTGCCAAATTCCTTGCAGCAGCAACAACAACCGACCTTATTCACGTCATCCTCATCATTTGACTCGGAGAAAAATGAGGACCATCCACTTCGCGTTTTGAGCCAGGAATGCCTCACCGTCATATCTACTTTCACAGGTTCAACTCTTTATTTATTTCTTGCTTTCTCTCGCCTCTCGCCTTTCAATTCATTCAATTTTTCTCCTTTTTTTTCCATCCACAAACTCCCTATATTTTTCTACATTACAAAATCCAAGCATCAAGTATAAAAGGAGAAAAATCCATATTATATGTATTATATACATATTATAGAATGGAAAAAATAAATCAGTATGAACATGATGAAGTATGAATGCAGGCCAGAACCAGAACCAAAACAGGATAAAATATCTCTTTATTCGTATTTCGTATCATACATAATAAATATTTAATACAGGATTTTTGTATGTATGAAATAAATGGCAGCTGCAAACTGCAGTAGTCGTCGTTACTCGTACTTTGGACATTCATTCTTCATTCTCATTCTTCATCATTTTCTTTAAACATTACTCTCTTACACAAACACTCACTCACATAAGAGCCAAGACTCAAAAGACACCAGACACAAAACACAAAACACAGACTTCTCTCTGAACATGACAGGACATGGTCTGTCAATCTCTATATTTACCAAAAGTATAAGCCAATTTTTTATTCCTTTCTCAAACTCAAACTCAAATTCAGCATTTCTACATGCAACTACAGATTACAGATATTAGATACGTACATACCTAAAACACATAGTAAATAGGGAAAAGTACATGTACAAAACTCCCTCTTCTTGCTCTTTTCCTTTTCTCCATTTTTTATTACATTACACATTATACAAAGACCACTGTACACTGTACATTTTGCGTCGTTTACTCCAGGCTACATCTTGGAACTTGGAGCTTGGAGCAACCTTTTATTTTATGTACAGGCGAAAGACAGACTGTTTCCTTCAAATAACTTTACATACAGCGGTATGTATGTATTGACGTATTGAGTTTAGTACGACATTGTTTGTCATTTGTTCAACATGCCATTGCTCTTGAATCTTTCATGTCCATGTTGACAATGTATTATTCCACATGGGACAAAAATATTGTACATCGCGTACATAGTACATGTGGAATATGGAAAATGTGGAAAACAAATACAAAACGCATTGACATACATAGAGTATTGGCATTGTGCATGGGGTACTGTATAACACAATCAACTACTGCTGCTGGCCTCTTGTCTGGTCTCTTGGGTTTCTCTATAAATGTGGAAAATCAAGTCTCCTTTGAATAATTCCATCCTCTCTACTGGTCCTGTCCTTGTTCCCTTTTGAATGAATTGATGAATAAAATAAAAGATGAAACTGTAACTGTATTTTGTATAATATTGTATCATAATATAAATAGGGAGTTTCAAGTTTCAAGCCTCAAATACAAAAGCACAACAACGTACTTTTCTATTTTGTACTCATTTCTTGTTTCTTTTGTATTTTGTATGCATGTTTGTTTTTGAATGACAGATTCAATGTCCATCGCCGGTGGTGATATTGAGCGATTTTGGCCTCGCCTCAGTTACAACGATAGTAGCAACGACATGACGACGGCGAGTCTGCAAGAAATTCATGAGATGGGTGTTTGTCATGGCCTGTGCAAGAATATTGTATCCCTCTCCCAAATGTCTCTAAGTCACAATCATCAGCATCAGCATCAAAATGGAGGAGGAGCAGAGTCCGAGTTTGACGTGGACGGAGATTCCAATGGTGGCAATCCATTCCTTCATTACCATCATAGTTTAAATCGAAATCAGAATCACTATAATCATAATCATCTGCATAATAATAACAACAACAAGTGTAGGGAAAACCAGTCAAAGTCAAATGGGAATGGGAATATGATAAGTAATGGTATATTAAGGTCTCCAGCAAAACAACAACAACAACAGCAACACAGACAGTTTTCAGAAGATGGACAAACTAGTGATAAAATTGATCATCAACAGCATTCTTCGTCTTCTTCTTCCTGTTGTCCTCCTCCTGCTACTAGCAATCGAAATAGTAGTAGTGGGATGTCAATGATGATGGCAAATGGTAATGGTATGGGTTGTGTTATTAGTAATGCTGGTGATATAATGAAGAAAATGAAGTCTCCAACACCAAAAACAATGTTAATGGACCCACCCGCACTCAGTGATGAATCCATCTTCAAAATTCCTAAAAGTCCCATTCCAATGACGATGACGACTCCAAAAATACAGCAAAATGGACCAAGTTGTACCAATGGACTAAACGAGGTCAGTGATAATAATACAGACAAAACACAAGGTAAGGGGAAAACATCACATGTGAACAGATCTAAAGACCAAAGTGATGCAGAACAAGACTCAATATCAATTCCTCCATCAATGAAACTATTGGATTTGGGTCCATTACAAACTCCAATTCTTTCTTCTTCTTCTACTACTTCTACTTGTACCACTACGACCAATACCAATACGACGACTGATAATATTTTAGATGTTAATAATACAATGGGAAATTCTTTAATTTCTCCTTGTCTTCAATCCCAATTAACAATGAAAACTAGTAATCCCATTCAGAATGGGAATCAGAATGGGAATGGGAGTCATCGAGGATGTGACCATAATCATCACAATCATAATCAAAATATAATCACTGGAACCAATAATAATCCTGCAACAAATACAGCAACAATCTGTTTGTCAACGGGACCAAATACCATGAATACAACAACAAGTCCAGCTTCATCACCCTCCCAAGTGAATGGGAATGGTGGCCCGAATGGCAGTATCATGGAAACGCCACCATCTTCCCCTCTACCAGAAGTGACCAAATCACCGAGCAAGTCTAAAAGTAAATCGAGAAAAATTGCCAAATTCTTTCGTAGTCGTTCCAAATCACCAAAAACGGCAGGAGCAACGAGTAGTAGTGAAAGTGGAAAATCCTCAGCTAGTTCAACTAATTCAAAGCTTAAACTATCTTCTTCCTCGTCCTGCTCCTCCGCTTCATCCTCCGCCCCTTCCAACAAAGACATCAAACCTAAAGAAAATGTCTCATGTTCATCTCCCAAGAAAAATAATAGTAGTAATATTATACCCTCTCCATCACCATCATCAGCATCACCCAGTAAAAAATCTATTGGATCGTCAATTTTACTCAGTTTACCACCTTCATCCTCCTCTTATTTAACAGCAAATACAAATGGAATGGTTTCATCATCCTCACCCTGTAATACTACTACTAATAATTCATCAGCTATTGACTATCAATTTACCTGTGATTCAAATCCTAAACTGCCCTTGTTTGCACCTACGCCCGTTCCCATAAATGAATAGTGTAAAGAGTAACCAACATGATAATCATGATGTGATGATGATGAAACAAAAATCTTTAAAAAGAAAAAAAATCAAATTAAAAAGAAACACCAAAACACCAAGTACAGAAAATTAATTGGGAAATAATGAAATGTTTTTTTACAATGTGAAATGTGAACAATGCTTAATGTATTACTTACTACTTATATAAACACATGCATTAATGCACTGATCAATTTTATCTGTAATACATAATACGAAATATATTTTATATTTTATCAACATATATTTGATTAATTAAAATTCAGTGAATCCGCATTTAGTAATTAATTTCTAGAGATTCACTGATGAAAAAAAAGATGTTTATGTGTAAATCATATACCAATGATGAATGAAACAAGCTATTAAATGTTGTACTGTCTACATAAATAAAACATATTATTATAAATGCACTAAATTATAAAATAAAGTATGTAGCAAACTCCTTGATATTTGATATTGTATTGGAATCAAAGAGAAAATACTAAGATATGTAACTTTGAATCAATTACTAATCAAATTTTAATGCTTTTTTATCGATGGAAATAAAATTGTTCTTTTTGGAAGAAAATCAAATGTTTTGTCAACACCTCAACTCTTTCATGGCTGATTGAAAAATGTGAACTTTATTTCTTTTCACATGTGTTTTATATATTTTTTTTCTTTCGTTTTCCATATTATTGTACTTTTAAGTCTTTTACCAAACCATCATACATCATAAATCACTCGAATCGAACATCGAAAATCGAAAATTTTCACATTTACCATGTATCTTTCATATTTCATATGTACCATGTGTAATATTTTCTTTCTTATGTATTTATGTTGATAAAATGTGTTTAAGATTTAAGACTTTTAGTCATTCATTCATGTAATTTAGTTTTTTAAATACGGACCCATGGTGATTCCCCTACATGTAAGTAATTACCATAGATACATGTTTAAAAGCTTTAGATTACGTAAATACTGCCCTTTAAAAACCTTTAACATCAAGATTTTTTAAATTGATATAAAATTGTTTTTATGGTATTTAGTTTTCTGCTCTTCAACGGTGAACGGAGAAAGTTACTTTCACTTTATAAACTATAAACTATAATAAGATAATAATAATAATATATTATATAAACTTTAATCATGAGTGACGAATGAGCAATAATGGTAGAATTGAAAACGATTGGAATTATTAATATCAATGTCATACATCATACTTTAAGTTAAACCTTGGTTTTGATTGAAACAAAATTGACTTTTTCATGGTTTTTAGTTATATAATATTATGATTTAACTACATAACAATTTTGATATTCAGATACGCAGAAGTACCTATTTTCACATATTCCGTAATTCAGTAACACAATTATAAGTACTTAATTATATTATACGCTTTAGTCTTTGCATTTGAGAATGAAAAATCGCACATATACATTCTTTTATTTATGCAAAGGCGGAACAAGTAAGCAGAGATATTAACTTTTGCAGGGTTCAAGAAAAAACCAGAACAACAAATTTGGACATTATTTTATCAAAAATGTTAGCACGAGATGATAACAGCATTAAAATATTGTCAAAAATTATGAAACACTGCTATAGATAATTTATGTAGATGCCTATATTTTAAGCGTTCGGTATGTAATATTACAGCATGAAATTCGTTGTGAACGAGGCTTTTGTAGTTTATAACACTTAATCAATTATATTTTATACATGATATTATTATTATTTTATAAAGTTATACAATATTATTATACCTGCTTGGGCTTTTTTTTTTCATTTTTTACTCTGTTGAATTATTGTATATGTTTTGTCTTTATATGATAATCTGTGTTTTTTGTATTTGCTTTACCAATATTATATGTATATGTAGTTTTTTTATCAGTATATTTGTTATACCTTGTTTAGAATATTTTTGTGAGGTTCTTCATAAGTATACTATCGCGTATTATTACATTTTTTATATTTTATTGCATAAAATTATTGCGTGCTCATTTCTTGAAGTAATATAATTAACCGAAATATGCCGAATACTAAATAAAATACGTTAAAAAATATCTATGATATATTATTAGTTTTTATAAACAGACTTTTCCATTCACTCCTCTCTCGTATATCATACTTATTACAAAACTTTTTCGAAAACAAAAAATAATGAAAAAGGGTGAATTACACACACAAGAGTATAAATATCCATGTTCTCGTGAGTATAATGGATAATGGACAAGAAATCTGATTCACTTATTAAAAAGTGGCTACATATTTAAATTTAAATACAACAAGCACACTTAAGCAATTCGAAGGTGCGTCCTTGGACTTTAGCACCTTGGTCCAACGGAAATATTCTGGCAAAATTGATGGTCTTTATCCTAATACAATTGATACTTATTTTTCAGTTTTAAATGGTATCAATTCATAAATATGAAGCGGCGGTGTGTATACCAAAGTAACGAGAATATTATTATTTTTAGTCATGTTTCATTATTGTTGCATATTTCATAAAGTACAAAGCTCGGGGAGCATTAATTAAATATTACTTTTCGACGCATAATAATGCCACACGTTCATTCTTTCACATACTTTACACTATAATATACTATTATCACCATTTGGGAGTTGCAGGTCACTATATAATTATCAGCATGATGACAAAACGTGTTGCTTATGTTTTACTTTATTGTATTGCTCAAATTTTGATAACCACACACTAACCATGTTGTGAAAGCATATTAGTTGCGAATAAGGTTACATTTATAAGGATACATCGAATAGCTTCTTTTCCTTACAACAACTATACACAATATTATGCGCATAAATACATTTTCACAATTTCCAAAACACGATATAGTTTACAATTTATAAATATAGCTATTATTTGTAAATGTCAGTGATATTATGAAATATATTTTTTTTGTTATCTATGCAATGTATAGATTAAGAGGAATGAAGAAATTGGGTGCCTGAATAGTATATTTTATAAATAGCCTTTTAGTGCACTACTGATTTCTTAGAATGTATTAAAAAACAACTGACTAAAAATTTTCATAATATAGTGTCCTCAAAAATACTCTGCATAGCATAATATATATGCAAATTGCAAATGTAATCTATGTACTTTTAAGTTAGCGCAACTAACCATAATATTTATTTTCATGACACATCAAGTGCAAGCAAGACACAATGAGACATATTTATATATATAGGGAAAATGTATCACTAATAAATAAAACTATGATAATCATAGTCTAAACGAATTCCTCTACTGACACAATACACAAGCATGGAAAACTACGTAAGTATTCTGCATTATAGAAGAAAGATAATTAAAAAAGAAAATCACCTATATAAATATAGCTGTAGATTTCATAGAAAGCACATCCGCTGATTGTACACAAGTTTTAAATACATTCTACCGTAAGTTAAGACATCTGTATTAGCCAGAATATTATAAACTCTCTGCATCAAGAACTAATTTATATGTGTCTCGAAAATCTCGAAAATATAATATACTAATTTTACTAATTACTAATTATTAACTACTACAGCTATATCATCTATAGCATGTCGGACATATGTATTATATATTGAGCCTGATATTTTGATTAATAAAACTACAAACTCTATTCTAGTACAAATTGTCTATCATTCGTTATAACTGTTTTGTTTTTATACTACTAATTTAGTAGTACTAAATACGTGGGATAAACCTAATATTACTGCATAATATATATACATAATTTCCAAGACTGTTTTGTTGGTATAAATTTAGAAATTAAACACAGCTGAAAACTACTTTTCGGAAAGAAACTTATAACGATACAATACAAATCAACTTGGAAAATAAATTACAGACTATCTAAAAAATAATAGATTAAATGACAAGAACTTTTTATTCAAAGCATTCCAGTCCAGGAACATTCTGATACAATAATAATAATTAATAATAATTATTATTATTATAATACAGAAATAAATAATAAAAATAATGACTAATTTACACCCTTTCAGCTTTGAACTTACAAAAAATAGGATTACTGTACTCCCAATTGAATAATAATAAAAAAACTTACACATCATAAAATACTCTCGCCAGTGGATAACGAATTGTGAATGCAATACAACTGAATAAGACCTGTAAAAATGTAAAACAAACCCAAAATAAGTTGTAATATATAATATATTATATCATAATTCAATTCGTTATTTAGCTTAAAAGGTACTACAGATACAATTAAATTAATAAATAATTTACTTGAACAAGAAGAATGATGATTGTTGCACTGCGTTCATGCATCGGACCAAAAATTTTCAAAACGAGATTAACAAGCGTAAAGTTGTTACATTCAATATATTCTCTATTCTCTCCGAGATTACGATGAACAGTTAAAAGTCCAGCGCGTTCTAGGATTCCAATCGAAGCTTGACCCAGAAATCCTATATCCTTTTCCTTGAATCTTACAGTACTCATTTCAATCTTGTCGGTCACTTTATTATACCTAAAGAAATAGAAGAGGAAATTTGATTATTTTTCTCATTTAAATATTTAAGTACAATAGACGCATAAAAAAGAGATGTCGAGGGAACATGCAGATGCTTTGGTATTGATTCAAGATTCAGAAAAGATGTATAACATGAAAAAAGTTTTCATTCGTGATTCTTTTACAAATCTTAAATCCGGCTGAACGTATAATATATACAAATATACGTGTATATGCATGCACGCATACAACATATATATAGTATACAGTATGCATTACATTTTATCGTGTCTACTAAAAGAAGAAAGAATAGAGGCTTGTTATACTTTAAGGTTTAAGTTAGCAGTTTAGTTTTGTGTGTGTGTGTGTACATACCTTGGTAACCTATGTCTCGGACAAGGTACGAAGCGGAAGATTTGAGGAACAGAGTAGACAAAGTTTATCACCTAATAAAAGAAGAGAAATTGATTATTTATTCGTTCTCGCTCTTTTACTTTATGTTCAACCTTGTTTGGTTGTTTTTTTTTACAGACTTTTCACACAACATTTATGTAGCACACTATCAGCGTGTGAGTTTCACACGATTATCGATTAAAGTAGGATATCTTGTTTTCTTTTTGTATAATATTATTGTAAATTGATGAGACTGACAAGATTCTTCTTAACATAGCATAGTACAAGTAATATTAATGATATAAAATAAATTATAGTACCTGAGGTATGAAAAATAGCAAAAGTGTTTTGCTAAAGTGTCCAAGAATACCAACAGTTGCAAAAAGCATTCCCGAGAAATAACAATATGTATCACCAACGAATACTTGTGCGGGATACCTTTGAGTTACAAAAAGAACACATTCAATTTTATTAGAAAAAAACTTGATTGGGAAAAAGATTTCCTTTTTTGTGTATATATACTAATATTCTGTAAACTATACGACAGAGAACAGGTATTAAGTTTTGAGGTATATTATTTTTTTGCTCATTGATAATACGTGTAAAAGTTTTACCAATTAAAGCGTAAAAGGGCGGCAGAAGTAGTTATAAATGGAAGGAGTAAATGTATTGAAAAAATGTGAGCATGAGATAGAGATGAGTCTCCCATGTATAATTCCAGGCAGTTGTATGCTAGAACGGATAGAGCAATAATAAAGGACTGGCCACATTCCAGGCCATTGATTCCTGCGAGTATATTAATGGCATTTGTTGAAAATACAACGACGAGACCCATGTAAGCATAGTACAACAATCCTGGAACAAAACAAAACAAAACAAATTTTTTATAGCTAAAATTAGACTAAACTAAAAATTCATAATGTGAGGGAGTTCCAGAGCATTTTTGCTAAAGTTAATGTTACTGCATATTATATAATATATAATATACAAGTAAAAACCGCCCGTCAAATGACGGGAATAAAATCTACCTACAAAATCCGTATCCGATAGCTCACATTACAACGTTTTACAATCCTTACAGCCATTTATTTCAAGCCAAAAACTTAATAACTTGTACCGTATTCGAAATTGTAGGGTTGCTTCATTTCAGCTCTAGAAATTTCTTTGCTTGTTGCGTTCTTATAACTATAGCTGTTTTTCTATAGCCTTAAAGAAAGCCTTTTCACTTAGCTAAAATAATTGCAAATGTTCTTAGCCAGAGTAATAGCGATTTCTCTTAGCCAGAGTAATAGCGATTTCTCTTAGCCAGAGTAATGGCTATTTCTCTTAGCCAGCGTAATAGCCATTTCTCTAGAGCGTGACGGACCACATGACGCCACCGGATACGGATTTTATAGAAGGTAGATATATCATATAGCACACAGTAGATTAAAGTATCCTCAAATTCTCAATCGTTTGTTGACTTGAAAACAACAGCAGTTGTTATTTTTTATCTAAACTAAAACGAAAAGGACCATGAATGTCTGAAACATACGAGATACGAGAGCTACAACGAATGCATCCATAACATAATCACAATCAAATCCACGCCAAATACATTTGAAAGCTGAAGGCTGAAGACTTGTCTATAAAATTATACGACTACAGACTACAGACAGTATATAGAGTTTACAGTGACTGTAGACTGTAGATTTAAGAACAGTTGTAAAGAGCAGTCATCCTGAGTTAATGTAAATGGATGCCGCCGTGTTTGTGTAATCAAGAGGAAAGAGAAAAGGGAAATTTTACATGAAATTTTATTGATATGAGTCCTCATGAAAATTTACGCTGAGACTTTCACTTTTTAACGTCATTCACACATGTACAATGTGCATGTAGCCTGTATCTAGTGTCTAAAATGTTTTGTTTATTTTCTGTTTTCTGCATTTTGTATGTTGGTTGAAAATACACAGAGAAATTCATTTAAAACGTAGAAAAGGCATGAGTACTGAATACTGAAAGATGAAGTCTCATCAAATTAACAGAATGTAATCCAGAATCCAGAATGGAGGAAAGCATAAGGATAGCTTTTTGTCTCATATAATACTAAATTCTAAATTCTTGAAAATGATCCAGAAGAGTATTAACATTGATTGAAATTGTACGACCTGATTCAACTCAATTTTCCTAGGTCCTTTACTTTCTTTCATGGGAAGAGAAAAGAGAACATGGAATAAAAACATGGACTACAAAATGGATATTTTTACTTCCTTCGCTCTGCAGGTGAACGATAAAAGTCATTTCCCTTAAAATTTCTTGCCCGTTACCCTGTTATTTGTTTCCATTTACACTTTGCACTCTTGTTTTATTGCACTCCAACAAGATTTTGTTGATTCTCATAGATTCTAGACTATGTAAAGTGTAAAGTGTATGCGCGAAATAAATTGAAGTAAATGACTACGTCAATACTTTCACTCTCTGCTCCTACTAATTACTAGCTAAAACTGACAAAACTTTGAATCTATTTACATGTGTTATGTATATTACTAACTCAATAAGAGTATTACTGAAGCAATGGACACAATTAAGAAAATAGAAAAAAAAATGACTCACAGGTTACCATCTAACACAATTTTAGTGACGTATGGGACAAATCTTTCCAACTTGACAATACCCTTTGCTGATGACTCTTCCACATTTTGAATTATTTCGTCTACCTCTGCTTCAGTTGGATAGAAATCTGCAAATACAATTAGATTTTTCAAATTGATTAAAAATTTTGAGGATAAAAAGCTTGAAGGATAAAAATACATAATAAATAGTGAACAATAAAATAATACCAAGAGCTCGAATGATTGATCCAACTTCACGAACATCTACCGCACGCTTATTGCTCTGATCAAACATTTCAAATACACCAGTGATTCTACGTTGAATTTCAATTATATGAGGATCTGTGGAAGATGCAATCAGCGCTAATTCCGCTTCTTGTTCCTCATTTCGAGCATTCGTAGAATTCGGCTTTGGTTTTTTCTTACTCATTTTGCTGTTTGCTTGTATTTACTGCACAACTGAATCTTTAAACAGAAAATTAACATTTACAATCATACATATATGTCAATATCATGGAGAAAATGGCATAACAAGAAAACACAATAGTCTTTTGTCAATATAAACTGTAAGTAAAAATAACCAGAAGAGTCAACACTTACGAAGCAAAGCAAAGAGCAAAGTATTGAATATTAATGTGATGTGTTTCAACTTTCAACTGTCGATGATATCTTAAATGATGCGATGAATACGAAAGATATGACAAATCAAATTAAATATACGAGTTAAGAGCAATGTAAAGTGAAGATTAAGCGACGTTCTCACGAGAAGCTGGAAGGATAGGGTCTGAAATTGACATAAAATCTGAAAACTGAAACCTGATTCCCCGAACCTATTTCGTCAACAACTTTACATATTATACATAGGAATATGGCTTAGGGAGACGATTCAATTTTTAAAGAAAATTCTGCTTTTTTGGTCCGATTTTTGAGTAAAAATGATTAGTTGTGTGCTTGAATTGACTATGGAAACAAAATTTTACCACAATTTTCGCCCAGAATAGAATTTATATAATACGAAAAAACAAATATAATTCCTGAATCCTGAAAACTTTGTGTGTACATTTTAGGCCCTGACTTTTTGCAAAATTTCAGAGTTTTTATTTCCAGTTTGTTAATACCTGTAGATATGTTAGATAAAATGAACTTTCATTTGATATTGAGAATATAAAAGTGAAAAACTCAGAGACACAGAATGCACACTACATAGAATAGCCTATTTTGTTATTGAACAAACGATACGTATGCAGTATGCATGTATAGTACGTACATTATATACAGTATACAATATACAGTATAACGTTTCACAGGTCATCAAAATATGACGCACATACTTATTATTTATTATGTATCTTTTGCTCTACAGAGTGTCAATAGCATAGTTTTGTAGAAACCCCGATGGAATCTCATAGTTGTTTTTGAAAATTCATAACTTTTTATATCAATTTTCATGATTGCTCTAGAGAGAAAACAAGCAAAGCTTATGATGTGTGCTACTACGTACAAAATGATGCATATTTTCAGTGCTTCTTATTTTTTATATTATGCCCTAAGGTTTTACTAGTTACATTAAATTTTTTTATCGTTTCATCTTTAATTAAGAAAAATATACTCCTAAAATACATGTATAAGTTTATTCATGCAGTTAAATTTTAAAGAAATTTATTTATTCCAAAAATTGTGGTTAAAAAATAAGAAATTGCAGTAAATAAATGGATAAATAAATTCAAAGAATGTAAAGTAATGTAAAGTTTTGGATTTTCCATTTTTTATGTTTGATTTTATTTATGGCTTATTCAAATTCCAAAGTCACAGTTTAATGATTCAACATATAAGTATAAACATGGTCATTTTTGTTATTTTTCCTTTTAGTTGATTATCATAATATTAATTTGATCAAAGACTTTGATATTTAATTTTTCAAATAAAGAAATATAATTAAATGGAATTTGAGTAAAAGCTTATTGTCTGTGTTCTGGATTTTGATGATCGAGATGAGCAGTTGACAATCCAAATAATGCTCCAAGAGACACCCCTGGATGATTCATATTGACATAACAATCGCCTATACAAAAAGAGCAATGAAAAAAATGATCAAGTTTCTTCTTAAAGGTTTTTAGTTCTAAATATTATGAGATTCTCCATTTAGAGACATTCATTTACATTTTATGTACATTAATACATTAACCATGGATTTACTATAGTGAAGATTTTTGCCTCAAACTATTTTTACTATAATACTTGTTTTAAATTTTGCTTTTACCATGCCAATGACAAATGTGGATTGCCGCTCCAGTATCAACAGTCGGTGGCTGTTGATTAGTCTGCTGATTGGCCGCTCCAGCTCCAGTAGTCGGTGGAATTGATGGTGGCTGTTGATTAGTCTGATGATTGGCCGTTTGACTGCTACTGTTGTTAACCTGTACATCGACATTACACAATAAACAATGAAAAAAAATATCAATGTCTAGTGTCTATGAATATTTTATAATTTACAAGTGACGAATCTTTTCCAAAATTATTTTTCTCTTGAGAATTCTACATTCTATTTACATGTTTTCTACTTGCAAGTTGCTATCAAAATATCAGATATCAGATGAATCGTTATAATATATTTTCATATCATTATAATATATTTATACAATGTAGATTTTTACGTACCGAGGAATCTCGGTACCACCCAAGTGGTCTCGGTGTACCAGGTGGATTCCTGCTGACTGGATGGACAGGGTTGACAGTAGGAGACATCACTGTACTATCAATAGTACTTTCCAAACCACTATCACTTGCTGTTCGATCCAAGGGATGATTTATCGACTGATATAAAGCCCTAACTGCGGAAGTTGGTGTACTGCTTCTATCACTTGATACAGAGGACTTTGGGGTATTATTTGCAGCAGGCATTTTTCTTCTTAGATTGTAGGATTTTCTATCCATAGAGAAAATATTTTACTACAATCAAAATTTTATAGTGAGACGATACCAGTCAATTTCCAAATTACAACAAAATAAATTCAAAACAATGAGAATATCAAAAAAGAATTCATGGTTATTTGTACAATCACAATTATTTTTTCGAAAAAAAAAACAGTTTTCTATGAATAAAAGTACAAAAATAAACTTACGTACAAGTCCGAAATCCGAGTCGTTGTTGCTTCTAGAGTGTTTGATTGAAAACTGTACGGAACTACTGGATAAAACTGAAATAAAAAGGAAAGCAAGACGCAGAGAGAGAGAGAGAGAGAGAGAGAGAGAGAGAGAAAGAGAGAGAGATTAGGTTATCCAGTTGAAATTTAAGCTACACGAGAAGGGGTGGATGGGAGCTACTTAAAAATTAAATATCAACATTAGATTGGGCAAAATTAGTTTAATACACTTAGAAAAGGGAGGAGACTTGGCCACAAAACGTTCCCTTGGCCCCTTTTCCAAAACCATGTGTATATATAATATATACATAGAAAATGTCTCTCTGTTTTTGGCAAACCTGGGGGATTAAAAATGTTGCATAATATATTGATGTGTATTTTTTATATGCAGCATTTATAATAATATTTTTTTATAGTACAATTTTTTTTGGATTAAAGTCCTAGGAATTTTATTTTCTGAATTGTTGTACAATAAGATAATGTATTCAATATTTATTCAATTAAACACAATTTGCATGTGCATACCAAATCTGCATTCTTGTTTTAAAAATTAATTAACTCGGCTTATATTTTATAATGTGATTTATGTACACACTACACACATGCAACATGCATAATGCATAATATGTCGCTATGCTACTGAAAAAACGATTAAAAATCCATTGCAGAGAAAAAAATAGTCTATATTATATAAAATGAGCTGATTATTTTCTATACAACTGCATTTACATAAAATTTACTTGTAATACATACTACATGCACTTACATGTGTAGAGAATGGAGAAAATATTACATGCACAAACATCCTTTGATCTGCATAATCTGGATTCCATAATCCATATTTTATGTCTATAGGTCTAAAATCTAGAATATGAGAATGTCAATGGTCACACATACACATGATATAGGTAAAGTATATATAATATGTATGTATGTATATCAATCTCCATCACTGGACAGTCTGTAAAAAAATAGCTGTTGAAAAGAAACAAAGAAAGAATTTCGTCGTTTCTACTAGCCCAACTGATAACATGGAAAATGTGCATTCATGCGTGTATTTTTAATCTCAAAAACTCAAAGAATGCAACTTTTTTTTAATCTGAAAATAAATCGTATATGTGTATACTCACTGGAGAAGCTCGTTTCAATTTTGATTGTTAATGTAGTGTGTACATAACTCTCTCTGTTCGTTTTAATTAAAAATATTTTTCATTGCACTGATAAGAAAAGTAATGCTCATTGTTATTTTTGATGTATTCAAATTATTTATGTAGTCTTAGTTCTATTATAATTTATAATGTATTCTGAATTCTGAGGTTTTTATTTAGAGAAAAAAAACTTGGAATAAAAATATAATAATAATTTTTTTATTCCATCGGAAGAATTTTTGTCGCTGTTGAAAAGAAATAGAGTGAAAATACAAAATAGAAGGCGCATAAAAAACAAAAGAGCAGCATCATCAATCATCAGTATTCAGTATATTTACAAAATCAATAAATTTCACACGTAAATCATTACATTTTAGTTTTTGGAAATTACAATAATAATTAGTTTTAAAAATTATAGTCGTTCGTGTTAGAAGATTTAGAATTTAAAATTATTATTAACCAAAATGGAAAGTGTAAATCAACAAGAATTGAAGGAAAATCCAGAATCATCAGAACAACAAAATACGGTAAGACCCTTTTTACTAATGCTTTTTCTTTTTTGGAACGAAAAGAAACAAGAGTATACATAATAATATAATATTATTATGCAGTTTTTTTAAAGCAAAATGATCAAGTTTTGTACCACTAACAATACCCATTAATAATTATTAAGGCCACTCAAAAGCATAAAAAAGTGCATATGATTTCCTTGAAAATGTTAGCCATCTATGAAGG